>VMKM01001453.1:0-139553 GCA_008360985.2 Macquaria ambigua
GCTGCTTCTTCTTCTTATTGCACAGTTTGTTCATATCTCATTTTCTCTGCACTTTCTCTCCTTAATTGTTCGTCTTTGTAGTTTGTCCCCTTTTTACCTTCTACCCCTTCTTGCATGTAATTTTTCAATTACTTCTTGATTTCTGTTTTTTCCTCATTTCATTCCTTTCCTTTCAATCCTCTTCTTCTTATTTCCTCTTCTTCTGCATCTCTTTAATGAGCCCTCTCTTCTTTTTCTTCCTCTGCTTCTTGAAAAGTTTCTTCTGCTTCTTTTGTCCCTAATTTTCTTCCTCTACTTCCTCTGTGCATCGTCTTTTTTTCTCTCCTTTCGTCCTTTTCCTCCTCTGCATCATTGCCATCTTCATCTGCTTCTCCTTCACTTCTTCCACCTCCACCTCCTCCTCTTCTTCTTCCTTATCAGTCTGCGTACCCCCTGTGTCTTCGGACTATTGCTGACGCCTCACTTCTTTGGGCCGCTGCAGTCTGGAAGAGACGGGTTTTGGCTTCTGCTCACTGTTTACTAACCGGCTGATCCTGCTGTTTTTGCATGCGGCAGTCAGGCAGTTTATAATCAATTATTTTTAACACTGCAAAATAGACAGTTCTCTATCATGAGCACCGGGTGTGTAATATGCCTCTCTGAATACAAATAGCCAGAGACGTGGTTTCTTAAAGCAAGCGCTTACAAAGTGAAACATCTAATAGCTTCCTGAGGAATTGGCAGATGCAGTGAACAAACAAGTTCTCAGTTCATCATGTCATCATTAATATTTATGTCCAAACTTTAATTGCAAACAGAAGAGTTTGGTTTCAAAGAGAGAAATTTGATGGAAAAACCTGCCTCCCCTTCAAAGTTTCAGCTATTTTAGTTATATTTTAAAAACTATTAGTCAAGTTATTAAAGGAATAGTTCCACATTAGGGAAAATATGCTCATTCGCTTTCTTTTTCGAGAGTTGGATGAGAGGATCGATTCCGCTCTCGTGTCTGTGCATTAAACAGAAAGCTACTGCCAGCAGCCTGATATCTGAGTTTAGCATCTATCTCAACAATTTGTGGTTTTGCGGAGCGTTATGTGGAGGACTATTTCTTGGCCGGGCGCAGAAACCTCCTGAAGTCTTGTTGTCACAGTGAGGTTGAGCCAGGCTAGCTGTTTCCCCCTGTTTCCAGTCTTTATGCTAAGCTAAGCTAACAGGCTTCTGGCTGTAGCCTTATACTTAGCTTACAGACTTGAGAGGGGTATTGATCTTCTCATCTTAGTCTCAGCAAGAAAGCAAATTAGCGTATTTCCCAAAATGTCAACTATTCCTTTAATAAAAGGTCATGAGTTTTGACTTTCTAATAAACCATCAATTCTACAGTTATAAAGGTTATACTTTATGAATAAAAAGAGCTAAAAAGACTGTCCTCCTGGAGGTTAAACACCAGGCAGATTTCATTAATACTTTACCACCTGATTGTTGTTTTAATCATTGGGTTTTAACTGACTATTAAGCTTTAGTAAACAGTTAATTAACCATTAATAAAGCCATTTCAGTAGTTGTAACTCACAAAAAATAAATGACCTATAAGTGAGTGGTACAGCTTTTAAAATTAAATGCATGCAGAAGTATCTACACTGCAGCTGCAGCACAGCACAACAGGCTAATATGAGTCATGTTGTAGCAGCGTTACGCTAACTGTTTGTGAGTTAGCAGGAGCTTGCATGATGCTCATTGGGATTAATGAGAAAGTTTTTCGCGTGGGAGCATTAATTCCAACCAGATTAAATTGGTCAGAGTTTGCACAGGCATGCTAGCCTCGTGCTGAAAGGAGGCAGGTTGCTTAGTCAGATCCTGTGCCTTGTTGCTAAGCATGTTCCCAATAACACCCTCAACTTTTTTAAAATTTCATTTCATTTGCATCCAAACCATCAGAGCTTCTGCAGCGAGCTTCAGCCTTGTCCGAATCTTGTCTCATCCTTCGCTGTTGGATCGCTTTCCTTTCCTCTTCTGTGCCCTCATTTCCTCTCACTTGCTGTTTGTATTTCCCACATCATGTAGAAGAGAATAAAACGTAACTGTCAACACATGGTGGGAAATTGTTTTCAGTGTCACCTCAGGGACACAAAACAAGAAACAGCCCACAACGTGTAATCCTCATCTTGTGAAAACCTCTTTGCTCCAGTTTTTCATTGTCACAGTTTACATCCCTCAGTGAAATAATGCCTACCATCCTTGAGTTTGTAAAACCCTTTCAAACTCAACCGAATAACCTCCAAAATGCACCCTGGTTGAGCTGAAAACGACAGCTGACATATGTTTTTAGTACATCATCTTAATCCGTGCTGAAGGTTGTGAAGGTTTTGGAGTGTGCAGAGGCTGTGCTGAGTTTCCTCTGAAGTTTATAGGCATAATTGCACTTAGAACGGGTGAGTTCCTATAGACGTTTTCCTGCTGCTGGCATTTTTTAGTCTAGCAGAGCGAAGACGTCAACAGCAATGATCCCAAATGCCATTAAGAAAACAACACAAAATCAGTGGGTGGGTGGACTGCCTGCCCTCATATAAAACACATCATTATCTTTTTGTATTTCTTGGTGCTGCTGCTGTATATTAATTCCTATTCATGACTCTATATTCGTGACTCCAGACTACTCCCACGTTGCCTGCACTCGCTTCAGTCTGACACCTGCCAAACTTTCTGTAAACTCCCTACATTTCTGAATGTGTTTACCAGGCGTGAAGGCGGTGCAGCAGTCTCGAGGCCATTACAGCTTACAGAGTTTAAAAGCAGAGCCAATAACCCTGTAAATTCTAGTGCTTTTCCATATGGATACTGCAGGAAGTCCAGTAGTCTCTAAAATGAAGGCAAGGTAATGACTACACAATGACCAGCAAGAGAACAATGCGGATATTTCACACAAAAATTACAATCTATACGTCACTTTCTTTTCCAGTTTGTAATATAATTACATTTATTTGATTTAAAGCAGCATTAATTGATGCTTTTTTTTTTTTGGCCACTTGGGGGCAGCAGAACAAGCTTTATACACAACAATGACAAATTAAAGATGCTGTAAAGCTACTAGAGTTCATGTAAATTTAAGTTTTCGACTTCTGATTCTGATAAAAATTACTTAAACAATATCAAAATTGTTGCCCATTCATTTTATTTAAGTGACTAATTGTTTAAGATCTACTTGGTATGTAAAAGCGGAGAAAACATTTTTTCCCCCCATTGATTAAATTAGTGAATCAGTTCCCTTAAATCAATACAATTAAATTGGGACTTTTGAGGTTGAGGTTTTCACTGTTTGTGGATAAAGGCTGCTCATGCCATCTGTCTCGTACAGTACCATTTTACCAAAAAATCATCCTGGTCACCCCCCAAATACAATCTTCTGAATGATGTTTATGGTAATTATCTGTTTATTTAAGTTATTTATATATTGATTGATGCTCAAATGCTAAATGTAGCACCTTTAATTTTTGTTTTCTGGTGCTGTTAAAGGTCCCACTTGTGACTTAATTTCCCAATATCATTATCAAACAAAGGTTACCATAAACCACTCTTTGGTGGGTGGAGAGGTGTTGACATGCTTCGCGTTGTCACCCGCCCCCCCTTGGGTCGCTAGGCAACCGTACGCCACCAGTAAAGGAATCCATATTGTCCTGGGAAGCAAGTTCAACCTAAAACTTTATACCTCACTGACGCTGCTGTTCCACTAATGCTGTCAGCGGGGTGGTGCTGGGAGTGTGTGTGTGTGTGTGTGTGTGTGTGTGTGTGTGTGTGTGTGTTAGAGGGCTTTAGGGATGAGTGGAGAGTGGGGACTGAGTCGGGAGTGTGTTTTGGGGTTAAGGATTGGCTGAGGGGTTGTGAGGGAGAGTGTGTGTTTGTGTGTGTGCGTGTGTGTGTGTGTGTGTGTGTGTAGTGGGAGAATGAAGGCGTGTGTGTGTGTGTAGGTGGGGGGGGTTAGGAATCTGTTTACAATGGCCTGAGGGAGAGTCGTCTAAGCTGCCTGAGAAGGAGAAACAGTCAGATATCAAGAAGAAGCATGAGAGAAAAAGTCCAAGACGAGGAGAGAAAGAAGGACGAGGCGGAAAGAAAAATAGAAAGAGAGCTGAAGAGAAGGAATGAATGAGAGGAGAGAAAGCCCCGCAACTCATGAGAGGATTAGAAACAAACTTAAGGAGTCATTTAAAGTTGCTCTGCGGGAGTTACACCGGGGAGGAAACTGCAGGGTGATGCAAAGCAGCAGTCGGACTAGATCTCTGCTCTCGGCCATGCAAATAGGATATCTGGTGTGTGAGTTTGGGTTGTGGGTTTCTGTGTTTTTGTGCTGCAGAGAGTTGACGCTAACTTACAGGCTTTTTTTTTCTTTCTGTCTGTTTGTGTGCTTGTGCTGTTGGATGCTTTGTGCATGTGTGCAAATGTGTGCGTGTGTGTGTGTGTGTGTGTGTGCAGATTTTGAGGAGCAGTTGTACGACACCAAGCTGACCGGTCAGACTTTCCGGCATCCGTCCTCGCAGAGCTCTGACGACACGTCCACCTCGCTCAGCCGATCGCCCATCTCCCTCAACAACAAGAGGCCTGACTTCATCTTCCTGGTAAACACAAACCCACAAACACACACACTCAGAAACCAAACCATGTCCACCTCACTTATCTTTTTCACTTTTCTCCCTGAACAGCAAGACAGCAGCCTCCACATTCCCACTAAACTCACGCTAACTCACTCCGTCCCACTCTTTCTGCCCTTTTTGCCCTTATTCTCTCTCTCTCTCTCCTCCACTCTTTATTTCTGCACTACCGTTTCTTTCTAAACTTATTCAGCACTTTCTTTTTCTTCTTAGCTTAGTGAACCAGACATCAGGCATCTACTGTGTGTTACCCACCTCACTGCACACTCCTAACGTATGTTTATGTCCTTCACAGTGACGTTAATGTGGCGAGTTTAAATCCGTCTCCTTCCCTTCATTTATTAATTTTATTTCAACCATCTGTGATATAATATTTCACATAATATCATCTTTTGATTAATGTGGCAGGATGATTTATCTTACCATTTGAAGTCTCCATTTAGTTTGATGAATCTTTAATGACCTTGTGAGTGCAAGCTGTATTTAATGTTATAATTCTTTACATTTTCCTATTTCAGTATTTATGGCTAGAATTTTTGTGCAAGTGCAATTCTATGTATTTACGATCAGTCAGTAAAATCCTCTCTATGTAAAGTGGTCATTTTCATTGTTACTGGTGGAGTCCTCAACATTCAAATTCGAGGTACTTGTACTTTACTTGAATATTTCCATTATATGCAACGTTATACTTCTACACCACTACATCTCAGAGGCAAATATTGTACATTTTACTCCACTACATTTGTCTGACAACTTCAGTTACTAGTCACTTTTCAGATTACACTTTTTCATACAGTGAAAACCATGTTTCTCCAAATTTAGTGCTTTTAAATTAATTTTTTTCTGATAAACTGAAAGTCTCCTACTTCTTAAGCTACATAAACTATTTAAACCCCTCCTTGGATCAGCTGGAAAAAGCATCGTCACAAAGCTGAAAACAGGGCTGTTTTTCTGAGCTCATGAAAAGTTAAACTTTTTAGAGATACGTGGTTCTCACAGGACAACAACGCTACAAACATGTTGATGATCTTATAGAATATGATGCATCACTGTAGATTAAACTAGCCAACAGTACACATTACTACAGCAGTGATATTAATCCAGAAACATCAAGTAAAACACTTACAGGGACAATTTTACTGCATGATGAGTACTTTTTGAGTACATTTTGCTGGTAATACTTACATACTTTTACTTAAGTAAGGTTTTAAATGCATGACTTGTACTTGCAGTGGAGTATTTTCACATTATGGTATTACTACTTTTACTTAAGTAAAGGATCCGAATCCTTCTACCACCACTGATGGTGTCTGCCGACATTGTTTGGCTGCACTGTAAACTGATAAACAAGTTGCAGCTGACAAAGTAGACGTTCAAGGCGTGTATGCTGCCCCCAGTGTTCAATACTTACGGTCAAAGTGAGATATGTGTCTTACTGATTGGCTGTTGGGGTGACTACATCATTTCTGTCGGGTATGTTTATTGTCAGCTTCAGTTGCAGCCTTTAATCAGTAACACAATGCAGTAACATTATTCTGACAAATTACTATTTCAGTGTCACTAATACTGTTTCAGATGTGTGTTGTGACAAAATGCCTCGTTGCTTTTGTTATCATCCCTTTTATTATATAAAAGACTAAAGCTGAAATATCCGAAAACCTATTGAACAGTGTATCCCACCCCTCTTTTTAGATTTGTCAGAATTAGTCATCATCCTTTTCACACTCTCAGCAGGTTTCCATAAACAAAATGCCAAATCATTTAGTGTCTCCCAGACGGAAATATCACTAATGATTAAAGTAGCAAATCAGTGCTATTTGTTAGTCAGCTCGTGCTCCTTGAAACACAGTCACTGACTGATTTTGGAATATAAGTAAGTATAAATGAATTTTAAGGACTTAAGCTATAGTCATTTTATTGTTTTGTTGTCATATGATGTTATAAAGTATCTACAAAGCATCAACATGGATGAAACAGACTCTCTTCCTCTCTGTTTTCACTCTTTCTGCCTTTGCTGCTAATAGTTCTCAGGCTATTTCCCAGCACTGTGTCATTATGGCAGCTTGATGGACTCCCACGGTGATTTTACTGCAAGATGGCTGCGCATTTCCTGCATATTGACGCACCGTTCCTTCAGCAAGCTGTTAAACAGCTCCGTTAAAGTTAATGCCTTTCTCTCTGTTTGGGCTAATTTTCAATTAGAATTTGGCAGATTCCCACGAGACAGCTCGGATTTGAATTTCTACAGTACATGCATGTGTTTCTCACATGTATTTCATCACAGAGGAGAGACTAGATTGTAGCAGCCCCAAAGCAGTTTGGGTTTCACTGCCTTGCTTAAGGGCTCTTTGGAAGCGACTTTTTAATACCAGGCAGCTGACAGATGCCAGTTGCCTCCCAGCTGGGATTACACCTCCCCGTTGGCACCAGGAACTGAATCAGCAATGTCTCTGCTACTTGTCAGCCTCTGTCCCTGCCGGCTAATCAGATCTAAACAGATATTTCCCATATTTCTGCCTTTTCTCTTCACTTCCTCTTCTTCTACTTCTTTGCTCTGTTTTCTGCCTTCCTGCATCCTCCATCACAGTCACTCACATTTCTCTCTCCTGCTCTCTGTCTTTTACAATAATTCTCTCTTCTAACTACAAGACAGACAAAATGAGACATGAAATGTTTTCTCTCTCTTAGTCTCTCTTCCTCACTTCTTATCTACGTTACAGTTCCTTCCTCTCACTGGCACTGTAGCAGCTTAAAGAGGACAAAACAATTTATTTTCGGTGGAAGTAGATGCGTAGATGACCTTCGTCAGGCTGTCTCGCCTCCTCCAAGTTTTTCATTTCATTGATTTTTGCTTTAATTGAATTTAGAGTTTATTCAGTTTTTTTTTTTTGCTTTTGAGCCAATAACAACAATTTAAAGGGGAAAAAACCTATTGTCTAATTTTCAAAATAGCTCAGGCATAAAATAGAAACAAGAACTCTCAAAGAAGTTGAAAGTATGGTACAAGATGTAACAAAAGCAGAGATAATTGAATCTGAGTATATATCTCACTGAGAGGAAATTAAGTTAGGAACATGGGGGATCAGGCTGCATTAAGATGGCTGAAGTGTATGGGAGTACATTTGGATGTCACTACAATAAAAACTGTTGTACAGTACAGTTTAGGAGCAAGAAGAAAACTGACCAGAATTAATGGTGAGTATGTGTTTAAAGCAGCATTTTAGATGACTGAAGCTATTCACAAAGATATTCTTGGAAGCCTTGACCAGTCTTAACCCTTTATCTCTTTAATCTGAGTGACATTGTGTGACTACACAGAGGAACAGTGTGTTTTTCTGCTATGAAAAGCTTTAAAGCTAACACTCACTCGTCAAAGCTCCTTTTTAAAGCTGCACTAAGTAACAATTTACTACATGTAATATGAAAGAGGTAGTTGTCGTGACGAACCCACAGAGAATTATCACCCAAATCTGCAGAGTGGTCTAGCATCTTACAGCTCATTGTTTTTTGGTTTTCAGACCTGCAACCTTATTGTTTTGGTTCAGTCTCACAGCTCTCATCAACCTCGTTACCAGCAGCAGCATGCAGCTGTTTTCAGTAATAAACACACCGTATGCTACCTGCTCAGCAGCAAACAGCAGACAGACAAAGTTAGCAAAGTTAGCTAAAGAGCCAGATTTTTCCCTCAGGTGTTGGTGGAGACCAAAACAGAGCTGAAAGGAGAGTGAATATTGCCAGAAACACATCTCCAAATGGATCCTTTTGTTGCTCTGTGTCTACAGGCGACTGTCTGCTAACACGTTCACTATATCCTGTTATATACAGTATGTAATGTGATTATGTCAGTGTTGTGTTTACAGCTTGTTGCACTGGCCCCAAGTGGCTAAAAAGAGTAAATTAATGCAGGTTTAAGGCTGTCTGAATAAAACACCACTTCTCTGGTTTGCATTTATTGCAACGTCTGGATTTACAGTTAATTCTCCTTGAAGGAACTTGACTTGCTCAAGGACACATCAGGACAGATACATGTGTTTCGGTAGTCTTTCTGAAGCAGCTGGATCAGATTGCTCACCACGTCTTAACGCCGCCTCTCTTCTTCCTCCAGCCGGCGTCCAAACAGCTTTACGAGGATGAAACCACCTCCTCGGTGTTTGGACTGAGGTCCGTGACCGACCCGTCTCCCTCCCTGACCCCGTCGCCCTGCGGCTCGGATCGCCCCCCGCTGGGCTGGAGTAGTAACAACAGCAGCAGCAGCACCGCCACTTCTGTTACCATCGGACCACCTGTCGCAGAGAAACCACGCTGGCACCTCGGGAGACGCACTCCGGGTCACTTCCTACCGCTCGACGTCACAGGTACGATAAAAAACCCCACATTGAGTAATTGGGTACTTTATTGAGGATGCTTTTCATAGGGTAATTGCTGCACATACTGTATGTCTCTAATTTAGATTTATGGTTAAATGAATTCTCTTCCGAAATGAGTTGTATGAAAAGTACACATGAACTTTGAGAATATAACCTCAGTGTTCTTTGTGATAAAGGGCACATTGAGAAGTTGCTGATGTAAAGATTTTTGAAGGCTTATTTTGTTGCTTTTTTTGTTTTGCCCTTTTTGTAAAGATCACTGTAGGGGAGAGACAGGAAAGGTGATGATATGTGTCGTATTCAAACTTATTGCAGTGGTATTATATGCATCTTAGCCAACTGAGCCTTCAGGATATTTTCACCGTAACAGAGTTATTGAGGTAGCGCTGCATGAAAAATCTGGACAAAATCAGTATAGACAGCAGAATATTTCCTAGTTCTCGCCTTAGAAGTCTTTGGAGTGGTGCAGCTACAGTATCTCAGGGAATTCATGAATGTTTCAACGCCTCGGACCCAACTGATCCCGAGCCATCAAAGTAGTGAAGGAGTTTGCTGTATTTAAGTGGATACATGTAAACACAGGCGACTGGCATTGAGCCTATGAAGTGGTGGAGATCATCCAATCAAAGTACAAGATGCTTAAATGCTCAGGCTGTCTTGATGATGATATTTCATTGTTAATTAATTGATTAACCAACAATATTTGGGTATAGGATCGAGTGTTTGAGTCTTGTATCGTGCATAAATGCCACACATGCTCTGGTGTGTGAGAGAATCTGCTGCTTTTCTCTGTTAAATGGAATATTTTTGGGTTTTGGACTGTTTGGACTGACAATCAAGAGAATAACTAATAGTGAAAATAACTGAGTGAAACTGAAGAAGGGCTGGATCGAGGTTGATTATAGTGGGCTGTCGGGGGGGAAGGTGAGGCACTTGTTGGTGGTGTGTTGGCCGTAGCCAGATGCCTTCAAGCATTACATGGTTTTATTAGAATTTATGGCCTCAGTATGAAAGATCTCTGACAAATCATCTCAAATTAAACAGATTAACCCCCAAAGATGAGATCACATTGGACATGAATCAGCATCTGGCAGCTGTTAGATGGCTCTGGATGTCTTGAAAATGTGGAAAATAAGCAGTGTAACGTGCAAACAGCTACTGCATTTGAAACTTGTGTGGTTAAACCGAATCTTATTTTTATGTCTTTGCCGTCATTGGTTCATGGTAAAAGAAAAACATTGGTGACTTTGTTCTACACACTTAATTCCTCAGAGAGAAAAAAAAGCGGATTCACACGTTCTGCGTTGCTCTCAAGGGAGTTTGTTTTTTTCTGTGACATTTGCTAAAGTGAGAGTCGTGGGAAATTAGACTGGGAATGCAGGGAAATGCAGAATAACTGTGAATTTTGGTCTCGTTTGAGGTCAGTATGATTTGACTTTGACCTGCTGCAATCACTGCTTCATAGGTGTAGAAGCTAAAAAAAAATACATATGACTTGTAACTTTGATTTTGGCGATATATCTCTGCAATCAGAAATAACCTCCTAAATGCTAAAAATGGTCCCCATGTTAGCTTGTATGTGCCTTTTTACTAACATGTTAGAGAAGCAATTTGTCTTTTCTTTTGTCTAAAATGACTGTAAACTATAAAACTGTTTATGTTTAGTGGGAAAAAATTGTGTTCTTCTTCCTCCAAAGATTCACAGTCAGGAACATTTTTAAATGAAGTGGGAATTTTTCCCAGAAGATGAAGCATCTCTGGATCGATAATTTCACAAATGAAGACACATACTGTAGTTCATGATCCATGACATAAACTGACCAGGAAATTGGGTAAGAGGTATCGTCCCTTTTTAGTTTCACTTATTAAATCCACTTTAGTCATTAAAACAAAACACTAAATAAAGGATGTAAAAAGAGAACAGATGCACAGAGTTATCCAAACAGAAAGAAGCTCAGTATTCCTGTAGGATGATGTAGACAAGCAGTACTTGCACACACACAATAATGCACACACACACACACACACACACACACACACGTAGACTCTCACTTGACACAAGTTTGAGCTTTAAGGGAGAAAAATCCTGCAGAAACAAGATTTGACGTCGAGAACATTTTCTTCCTATGATCACATTCGCTATCGCCCTCGCCCATCTCTGGCAGCCAGCTTTGCTTGTGTGCATCGTCTTTGTGTGTGTGTGTGTGTGTGTGTGTGTGTGTGTGTGTGTGTGCTGTCAGAGCTGTTAGTATGCTGTGGTCATCCTCAGCAACATCGTTCTGACACTCCTGCCTCCACTCGTCTCGACCAAGCCTCCTCCTTGTTTACTTTGCGTGCATATGTGTGTATGTGTGTGTGTGTGTGTGTGTGTCTTTGCATGTGTGAATGTGTGTGTTTGGTCCTCCTGATCTTTTGGCATAGCAACTGCTTCGTCACTGGGTGCCTCTCCCCTTCTCCTTCTCGCTCATATCCATCTACAGTTTAATATCTGTCTCTTTGCCTCTTTCTCCTGCTCTCTCTCTCTCTCTCCCTCCCTCCCTCCCCCTCTGTCCCTCTCTCACCCACTGTGTAGAGGAGTAGAAGGTCAGGTATAATGATGCATGCCTGTGGCGTTGCACTTGGTGAGTATTCACTTCCTTCAGAGAAAAGGAGATAGAAGCAGGGAGAGGAAGGAGGAAGGAGGCAGGGAGAGAAGATGGGAGAGAGAGGTAGAGAGGCCGACTTTATTCTGTGTTTTTCTTATTATCAACAAGTCCCTTGAAAAGACCAACTTCACCAATGTGTCTCTAAACTCTTTCCGACTTCCCCAACCTGTCTGTGGCTCTCAGCTTTAAGCCCACTGGCTCCTACTGAAGGTGTAAATCTTTAAAAATGGGTCACAATAATATAGTTTCCTTTTTTTTTTCTAAAGGCTGGGCACTGTAGTTTTTAGCAAACGTTACTCAAACAGGGGTAAAAAGTGCATTTGTTGGGGGACTATTTCCAGCTGTGGATTCATACACATTTGGTGCTCTAGGGAGTATTTACAGCAGCAGGACGGTGTGTGTGTGTGTGTGAGAGAGACTGAGTCAAAATAAGCTACAGTGCCTGTGTTGATGCTAACGAAGAAACATGCCAGTGCAACAGTGTGGCTCGTTGATGTCTTTTTAATAGTTCTGGATGGATGGTTTTGGACAATGGAGCTCTATGGCTCCGAGGAATAAGCTACTGTATCAGGCAACGCTTGTTAGGAGGATTCATTCATTGTTGGTTTTTGGTCTTTTCACGGGATTTGTTGACAATAACAAAAATATGGAATATCTCCAGACTCATCCAGCTTGTTACTGTGACACCCACTCTCTCACCCCTCTCTCGCTCTCTCTCTCTCTCTCTCTCTTTCGCTCTCTTTCTCTGTAAACCAGAGAACAGGTAGCTTGCAGCCAGCTTGCTGTTGCCATGGTAACTCGCCACTCTTCCTCTCTCCTCCCTAAAAAAAGAAGAAGAAAAAAAAAAAAAAGAAACAGTGGCGAAAAAGAAAAAGAGAGAGGGGAAGTGAGCACGAGTGAAAGTGAAGCCAGAAGAAGAGAGCAGTACACAGAGAGAGAGGTGAAGAGGAAGAAAAAGAGGAAGAGAGAAAATGCAGTTTGAGGAAAGACAGAAAAAGAGAAGAGGAGGATGGAGGGATACAGGATGAAAGAATAATGAATGAAGGATAATGAGGGAACGTTTTGTCAAAGCTGCCTCCTCCCACTCTCCTTCCTCTTCCTCCTGCACTCTTTCTCGCCGTCCCTGCACATCTCGCTCCGGCAATTTTCATGAATGACTGAAGCACTGTAGGCAGTGAAGATGTGAATGCAGAACAGGCTGAGAGACAGACAGGCTGTAGGCAGACAGACAGACTGGCAGGGTAAGACATTTATCAATTTATTTATTTATTTTAAGAGGTCAATTTCTAATGTCCCTGATTTTAGGGACATTTCAGTCATTTTGAGGGAAAATTATTAAAGTTGTAGAGGCACACGTGGATTTGTGGCATGATTTTGGTATTTCATAATTTTACTTTTAACATTACAGGCATTTTATTACATTTAATATCTGCTGAACCTAAATCTGATCCTGTGCACGATATAACTGCAGAGAGACCGGTCCGGGAGATTGTTTCACACATTGTGACCTGATAAAGATCCCATTCCTATTGAAAGGTTGTCAATTTAAGTAAATTAATGGTTTGGAATCATTATGCAGTTGTTACTTTTTTATTAAGTCTGTAAATTTGGTCATTAATGCTCCAAAAAAAGTAAATAATGAGGCTTGCAGACAGGCAGGTAAACAGCTTGCAAATGTTGTCATTTACGGCTAAAAAAAAAAAGAGGCATTTTGTGAATGCAGTTCTGAATGGAGTGTGCAGAGAGTCAGTGAGGGAAGCAGACAGCTTGCGAATGTGGAGTTTAGCAGAAACACAGACAGGCATTCATGCTGTTGAGCTGTCGACGGTCTAATCCTCTCGGTTTACCTGGAACGCCTCCGTCTAACAGGAATCTGACAGGGGGGCGGAACTCTTCAGGACTGCGACAAATCCTATTGGCTGCACATTGCGCCCTTTGTGACAAGAATCCATCACTGGGCAGCAATTTGAGTGCATCTCTGATTTGATCCAGCTCAAACAAAGAGCAAAACACTTTTATTTATTTTCTGACATTTTCACACGACTTACTTGCTTCTTCTGGAGCTTTCAACTCTATCGCATGACCTTCATCACCATTTGCAGTTTGCTCCGTTGTTGTCACGTTCAAACTTTTATGATTTTGAGCACTTTCTTGTGCATGTTGGCTTAAAATTTTCAGGTTGACAGTTCATTCCTGACCTTGGAAAGAGCAAAACAATCTCAGTGCAAGGTCCTCGTACTCTCTTTGTCTGGAGCTTTTGACCTTTATCACACGGCCTTCATCAGCATCATTCATCATTTGTCAACTGCTCTTCCCAAGGTCAAAAGTGAACTGTCAGCCTAAACATGGTACATCATTTAGGAGGAGAACAGCAGTTTGTTTTCTGATTATAAAGGCAAGGATGTTTAGAAGTTAATATTTTGGCTTAAAACGTTGTGTATTTTGACGTCAAAACTGTCTGTTAAAATGAGTAACGGGGTCTTTGGCCGGATTCAATCTGTAACATCTGTGTTTCAGGACAGGGTCTCTAACCAGTCCTGAAAAACCAGTCCACCCCATCCATCCACAACAGCCTGAACACTCACAGCAGGCAGGAAAGCAGCGAAGCCAGGGCCATATTGAAGAGACATTATGATGAATGAATCATGGTCTTGTCTCTCTGGTGAAGGCTGCTGATAGTTGAAATAGGGTCTATTATTTATGGCTGCAGGAGCAACACAAAGACTCCCAACCTCTGAGCAGCAGCTCGATCACAGACGAGGGCGATCGAGAATGAGGACGCCTTTCTGAAAGAAATGCACATATGAATGTTACGTGTTTGCTGCCCGAGACTATAGTCTGCAAAAGTGTCACTTTGCCTGGTTGAAATCAGGATTAAAGAGGCAGACAGTCCAGCAGGAAGCAGGTGAATGCATGACAGTCATATTTAGCCCTGCTCAATGGCTGAGTCATAGCTTAGTCTCTGCTGGATGGCTGTAGATGTTTCAGCCCAAACACTCTTATTTATTCATGCGCAGAGGGGGTGATAGCAATTGAATGGCACTCAGTGAATGAGCTAAACAGATGGATTGTTGGAAAAATAGACACAGGATGAATGACTGAGGCGAATAGAGACAAAGAGATAAAAAAACGAGTGGAAAAAGAGACAGGTAGTCAATAAGTGAAGCAGATGAAAAAAGGTGGAAAGATCCCCTCAAATTGTAAAGAGACTGAAAGGATTTTCTTTACATACGTACAACATAAAATGACCACGATGCACCAGCCAGGGTTGATGAGATTCAATTAAATCAGTGATTTAATGATTATCTTGCCAGGAAATGAGATTTCTGGCTTCCTCATCACCTGTCAAGACACTCCCAGCCCTCCTAACTTCGACCATTAATTTGGTGATTTGCAGGTAGATGTCTGGGTTGAAACCAGGCTTCTCAGTTACAGAATTTCAATCACTGTGTTTCATAGTGAAGCCAAATGACTCATTGAAATGCTGTTGAAACAATACTCATATCTACATTTTGTTTCTCAGACTTTGTGTCTCCCTACTTTTGTTCTGGAAATGTGGATAAAAACTGCATCACTGAGCTTAATTACTTGTTTTATCTGCAGGTGTTTTTGTACCGGGAATATTACCATGTAGAGTCTGTCTGCTGTTAGCCTGCTCTTTGGTCTCTCAGATAGCTCAAACATTTGTAATTCTGTGTTGTTGCAATGCTTGGATGTATAATTAATACACGGCGCCGCAACAAGGGACAATACGAGAAACAAAATGGAAGGAGGGCAGGGTGGAGACATTTGTGACTGCGAACCCCTTGAGAGAAGATAGACAGGAACACAGACACACAAACAGGTAGACAGACAGGTAGAGAAACAGACTGTTTCCTTCGCTTTGTTTTTGGTTTTCCATTCGTCGTCACGTTGGTTTATGGTTTGCGAAACAAGCAGTTATGTGTACTTTGCTATATTTTGCTTACCGAGACCCATTAAAGTCAGTAGTTGCACAATAAATACTGTGTTGTTCCTTTAACTCAGTTTGTTTTGGCACTGGTGGCGTAATGCCAGTACACTTTTTCATCGATCCAACTTCATTTGATTCATTTACTGTTTTGCCTCATTGATTTTGTGTGTGTGTGTGTGTGTGTGTGTGTGTGTTTTCCTGTCTGTCTGATTTAACATCCCAGTCTTCACTCACAGAGGAACAAAACAAAACTTCTCTGAATGGCATCATTTTGTTGTAGGAGATAAATCTTAGTAGTAGACTCCATCCAATATGACTGTTGCTATAAAACAAGGCTGATGGCTTAATAGAAGCCTGACTGAGTTATGCAGATGGCGCTGCGTGTCATTGAGGTAATCAAGTAGGTACCTGCTGCTTGAGATGACTCATTGGATTACTGTCAGCCCAGACAAGACATCAGAAGGACAGGAAGTACAACAGAACAGCAGGTTTCTCAGCAGCATCTGCTGTAAGTCACTCTGCATTAAAAAATGACTGCAGAAAATGTAGAACATAAACATGTAGGTTTATGGTGACAGAAAAAAGAGTGAGGCTGTTCAAGCATGTAGTTACACCGGTTTAAGTGTATTCTTTGTCACATGTACTTGTTCAGCTGAAACCAGACAAACACCTGTTGATTTAAACAAACTTGAGGCAACTTTGAGCATCAAAATATCAGGTAACAGGAAATCCAGAAATCATCACTCACAGTGTCAATAAAATGCACACAGCATGCTCACGTTCTCCAACCCTCTGTGACGATTTAAACCAAGTTTAGGGGCCAGATCCAGCCCCCAAAACATTTCATAAGGCCACCCTCATGCTGAGAGTTTATTGTTAAATCTGACCTGCAAATATATTGCTTAATTTTTTCCCCATTTTGATTTTTCCCAGTCGTATTTTAGAGTAAATCTGTGCATTATAATTTAGTCTTTACAGCCTGATTTAGACACTGTTGGTTGGTGAATCCAGCTAAGTGAGAACAGTTTGTATTTCACATGAATCCTGTTGAATACTATATTGCACAGATGTTTCAGTATTCCAGCAGTTTAGTGGGCTTGTGGTGTTTTATTGTGAAACATCTGCAGGAAGTGTGGAGTTTTAATGACGGTAGCTTAACAGCGATCAAAGTGGTCAAGATGGAAGTAAATTTTAAATAATGTGAGAGAAAAGATTTTTTCTTTGCCAAAGCTTCATGTAAACAATTCCCTAGGAATCATCGATCACATTAAAATTATGCATCTGCAGCCATTGTAGGTTTTTGCCAAGTTGTGTTTGAGCTTATCCCTTAATCTTTTTGGGTTGCAGTTACTCTTAGTATGCCTTTTTAACATGCATTTTCTTCACATTGCACTTTTCCACAGTGTGACTTAAAAGGTATTTTTAAATGTTTAAGCCACATTACTGCATGTCATTCAAATGCAGTTACTACAAGTTGTGTCCTTCTTGGTCCATTACACTTTACCCTGAGTGAGACAAGCTGGTGTACAGTACTGAGTTTAATAAAAACAGTAAATCATATTTGTCTTGACCATCTTAAAAAAGATGTGAGTTGAAAATGCTCCACCCTTCCAAGAATGACTTCAAATCAGGTGATGCTGCTCACAGAATCAAATCTTTCTCTACACATCTCTATCTCTCAAGAGTCATAATCTAATACTTTATTGCCATGTCAACAACATGATTGGATTAAGTGTTTTATTGAATTTACTGTGTCAAGTAAAATTACTTTCCCCTTCCTCCGCACTGACCCCCCCTGTTCCTCTGTTTCTCCTCCAGGTGAAGGGGGAGGAGGGAAATTCCACGGTGTCGACCTCCTCCAGCACTCCCCTTCCCCATCCCCCTCTCCAGGGGACCCCTTCCCCCACCAGCCCCGCTCCCTGGAACCTGTCACGGACACTTTCCACCAGAACCTCCCCCTGAGGAAGACGCACTCTGACCTCGACGCAACCTTACCTGCAGGTGTGTGTAACCATTAAGGGAAGCTCTTACCCTCCTCCAATGTTTTTCTTCTTTCTTGTGTCCCCCGTGGTGCAGATCTCCTTACTGCTCACATAAACTGCTCACCGCCTTAGACAGGAGACAAGACTGAAAGGAACAGGTCACAACCAAATGTAAAACCTCTACTCATTAACTACTAACCCCAATGTCAGCTGAAACTCTGCTGATAGGTTAGAAACCTTGCACTTTTTTTTGGCTACAGATACACATATATTCTTACACATACATTGTACTGAACAAGGTGTTTTTTTTGGGAGTCGTAAAAACATTTTCCTTTTCATTTGATTACTTGGGAGAAGGCAGAGATAGCACCTACAAAAAGTTAGTAGAAACTAACTTTTTGTAGTTTCTACTATTTTAAAACAAGTTTTCAGTGACACAAAAGTGAAAAGATCAAAGATTTTTATTTTATTTTGCGATTAATTATTCATTTTACCTACTTTTTTGTGTTTTTGTGTCAATTCCCATAAAATGTAGCTTGGTTAGATTAACCTGGGTATGTTCATACTCCTACGTGGCTTTATCCTGTGTTAAAAGGGGTCACTGAGGCAGGAAAACATCTTAATATTTTTTCTTTCTGCTTTTCACCTAACAAATTTTGAATTTAACAACACCGTAGAGATTAGTGTTGGGTTAATCGTTTCTTTCCCCTGTATTTGCAGTAATCTGTTTTTCTCAGTGAAGGTCGGTGTTGCCGGCAGCCAGGATCTTTCCAGGCCTAATTGGTTTATTCACTGCAACAGGGATGCTCAATCGCAGGGTATGAAGGGTTCACATAAACAGTTGAACCTGAATAAGGCCTTAATTGCAGACAGGCGAGAAAAAGCAGAACATCTAAACTTAGCATGTATCTGACATTTAAAAAAAATGGATTTCAATTGATTTTGTATTAAGAATGAAGATTAACCTTAGCAATGCAGTATTTCTGTAATTTGTTCCACGCCCATGACCCAGTCCAAACATTTTTTAACCTGTGAGGTGGGTGCATAGGAGAATTAAATGCATCTTTATACTATATCTACAGCCTGCAACGACCAATCACAAAAGGAGGTCAAATCACAGAAACACCAGAGACGAGTAGACATTCAGTAATTAGTCAAAATGCATACATAAGTCAAAAATGCATACATTAAGGCGCCAACATTCACATCTTACAGTAAAGAGAATGCAATGAATCCTCAAGATTTTTTCCCCTTGTTTATTGTTTGAGTCCTGTAAAGGATTTTGTGCTGACAGCGTACAGGAGTCCACAACTTTTTCAGCATTTTTTAGGGGATTGTATATTGTTTTTTTTAATGGGCAGCTGTAGATAGATAGAAGCTGTGGAGTGTTTATTTCTTCATGTGAGTTTGTTCTGATCACGTGTACCAGTTGTATTAATTCTCCCTCTTCCCCCTCTCTTCCACAGATAACACTTTGGAGCAGCGTGCCCGAGACAAACTCCACCCAGGAGCTATGGACCACTCTGGGCTGTTGTGCTCAAACACACCCTCCGCTTCCTGGAACGGACCCAAGGGCTCCACCTTTTCTCCCGGAGCGTGGAACGAGCCTTACAATTACAGCATGAACAAAGGCCCAGCAGTCCCGCCCAAACAGCACAGCATCATCGGTAATGCAGGAGGAGGGACGCCGGACGGGGTGATGTTGGTGAGCTCAGGACAGTCGGTGAGCTCACATCCCAGTTCGTTCACGTCTGTGACAAACCCTTCTGGGAGAGGAGGGAATAACATGCCAGGGATTTCACTGGCAGCGGCGATGATGGGGAAGAGGAGCGAGACGGAAGGGGCTGCAGCGGATGGAGGGAGAGGAGGAGGAGGAGGAGGAGGAGGAGGAGGAGGAGGAGGAGGAGGAGGAGGAGGGGGAGCTGGAGAGGCAGGGAGAGGGCGGGAGAGGTCGGCACGTTCTATAGCAGCAGCGAACGCCTTCAAGTTCCGGGAGCGTTCCCTTTCTACACCCACGGATTCTGGTTCCTTCTGCTTTACAGAAGGTGGTATAGGCCAGCCAGACGGGAACATTGTGTCTACAGGGAATGGGAATGCTATGGCAATAACAGACCACCACCAACAACAGCATCATAACTTCCTGGGTTTGGGTGAGAACTATGCCCTCCTCTACCCTAGAGGGAGCTCCGAAGACAGTGCCAGCACCACAGACACAATCTCTGTCACAGCTTCAGACTACAGCGCCGATGGCCGCTTGCGCCTACGCTCACGCTCCATCTCGCTTAAGAAATCCAAGCGCAAGCCGCCACCTCCTGTGAGGAGCGTCTCTCTCATGAAGAACCTTGGAGAAGCCGAGGGGAGAATCCACCATGAAGGCGGCCTTTACCGGGATGGCCGGCCAAAGAGCCTGCACATCCCCAGGGACCACTTCCCAGACTTCCAGCCCGATTTCCTCCTGCCCAGCTCGTCCTGCTCCTCTAAACCCATTGTTGTTGAGCGGGAGCTGGTCCATGGAGGCCCTGATGGACCCCCAAGCCTGGAGGTCCAGGCACCAGAGAGGGAGGGAGAGACAGAGCTGACCGTCCCCACTCACTGGCAGCTGGGGGAGTGGAAGAATGACCCTTACAGGTAGAAATTGAAACTACACTTTATGTCAAAAGCTTATTTGCTAAATCCAGTTTGAATCTGTCTGGTTATTTGTTTTCAAATTATTAAGCATTGGCTCTTAAGTTATCTCAAAGTCAAGAAATGCATCTTCTCTTCTTTTCTTTTCTCCAGGTCTCTATCAGGCTCCAGCACAGCAACAGGTACCACAGTGATTGAATGTATGAAAGTCAGAGGTAGCTCCGAGTCCCTGCTTGATTCTCCCTCCACCTCCAGAGCCACCTCACCCTCACAGCTCTCCACGGAAACTGACATCAAGGCATCCTCGCCCTTCAAACCCCCAGGACTTATGTCCCCATCAAGTGGCTATTCCAGCCAGTCAGAGACTCCCACCCCAACTGTTCCACTCAGTCAAATGGCATGTCAGGGAACAGTAGGGACAATAGGGACATTAGGGTGTAAGTTGCGCCCAAAGATCCCAGAAAGGAAATCATCCCTACCATCACCCAAGGACCCGGCTGCAAGGTCTAGATTGTCCTTTGAGATGCCTGGGAATGCACATCTGGAGCTGTCATCAATCAAGCCAAAGCAAAAGGCCAGCAGGCGGCATTCTGACACCTCAACAGCGGCAAAACCGGGAAAAATCAGCCCCAGCTCTTCACAGGCATTGCCTGTGGTTACCCAGAATGAGCTGAAGACTGTTCGGCTTCGCTCTGTCTCTCGTGGTGACTTGGAGGACTGCCCTGATGGGGCGTCTGACACCATCGAAGAAGAACAGCATGGCCGAGACCTAGGCGAGGACCCCAGCCCGCCACCCACCCTGCCAAAACCCAAACCACCTGTCGCTGTAAAGCCCCCATTGCCCAAGCGGCCCATAAACCTCCTCCTCAAGTCTCCTTCCCCCTCCTCCACTTCCCCTTCAGCCCTTGACTCACCTCCTGCCTCACCTGTGGACCGGCCTATACCTCTAGGCAACATCTACAAAGTCATGAAAAAACCCAAACCCAAAAAACCTCCACCACAAACTTCAGCAAGCCCCTCTGTTTTCCCAGATTCTTCCACCGCTCCACAAACTGCCTATGATCATCCATTCTTCCCCCACTCCCAGTCCCTCTTTGATCTCCCTCCTCTTCCAGAACCCCAGCCTCTCCTGGAAGATCCAGCGATGGAGCCTGAATTTGACGCAGACCCAGAGATCCGCCTTGGTCCTGAGGACGGAGGCTCGCTCCCCTCTCCCTGCAGTAACCAGGAGGCCCCGGAGCTCCAGGACAAGAGCAAGACACTCCCCTCAAGGATGACAATCTCCTGTCTGGCAGAGCTGTCGGACAAAAAGAAACCCAAGGTGAAGGATACATCTCACAGAAAATGCTTTATTTTGGGGTGTTGTTAATGTCCTCATTTTTAAGTAATGGTGCTCATGTCACAGAATTATTGCTGTACTGATTTGATGTTAAAAACGTTCTCATTCCTTTCCAGGTTCCACCTCCAGTCCCCAAGAAGCCGAATGTCCTCCTTCTTCCCTCATCGGTCCACTCCTCCACCAACGGCAGCACAGAACGTCTGACGCCACAGGCCGACAGCCCTGTGGGTCTGCGGTCTCCTGTAGGAGCGTTCTCACCAGAAGAGTTTCCCTGTACTCCTAGTGTTCCCGATATGCCAGAGCAAGATGAAAACCACTTGGGAACAGACGAGGAGAGTTCAAAAGAGTCATCACTTCAGTCATCTCTGCAGGATTCCTCCCTCACAGAGCTGGGAGAGAAAATGGCCAGCGCCGGGATTGGGGCAGGTATGTATTAGGAGAAGGTTAAAGGAGTACCCCACCGAAGGTCTATGTTTTGAGAAGCAAAACAGTACCAGACCTGACACTAGATTTTAAAAGGTTTGGAGCTTGGTCCTTTGTAGTCGGTTTCGAATCACAATAGTTACAATGGATTCCAATGGCGACCCAGTTTTACAGTGAAATAAAATGTCCAATCAAAATGTCCATAGAAACTCAAACCCATTTATGCCAAAATATGGCCATCACTAGCACAGGTGGGTGCTTACATTACAAGTGAAGTTGCATGCGACAAAGGTAAACAGCTAACTGCTAGGGTCAAATGGAAAAATTATTAGTATTTTGGTAAAAAATATGAGTGTACTTTTTCAGTGGGGTATTTTTTAATGCAAGTAATTTATCAGACAGTAAGTAATTTGATCCCTTCTTCCATGGTCTTCCTCAAAAAGCTGTCTTTTCCATATTTTACATACGGTACATTAATCACTTCGCTTGCTAGCAGTGAGTTAATTTTGGTAACTTCTGTAGTGTTGCAGTGTGTCAGTCTACTTTAAAGACTAGATATATGTGCACAATGTATAATGAGATCCAGAAAGAAAGCACTTTTTGAGTGTGAATGTTTTTGACCACTATGTGCCACTATGGAGCAATCTAAATAAACCCTACCATACGTGCAGTATTTGCTAACACATATTAGCTGATTTATACTGTTTGATCTTAGTCTTGTTTTGGCAGAAGCTGTGGAACTCCTAACCTTTTTTCTTATCATTTGATATGCATGTGTTTAATGGTAGCCTGTCAGAGCTGCTACATTTGATTAGCATCCTTCCCTGCTGCGTTTGATGCATAACCTCCTGATTCTGCCAGAGGAGATTTCTCAGGCTCTGAAGCAAATCAAGCCCAATTGCTCTAAAATTGGACCAAATCAAAACACAGAGTGGTTCCCACTGTTTGTAACAGTGAAGGTGACATTTATCATTATTATCTAATTATTACCTGATTCTGTATGTAACTGAGTCAGTTACTTTAATTGCAAGGGACATACACGTGTATTATGAATATTGCCTTTGAGAAATTTACAGATATGATGTGTTCGGTGAGGCACAATAAACTAAAAATATGTAATTCACAAAAAATACATTATAATATGATGTTTTTATATGATTTCTCTGTCTTGCTCAGATGACTCGGCAGCCAATGAGAAGACGGTACTCCACATCGCCGAGGAAACAGATGACGACTTGTTGCCCGGCACACCTGCAACACACACCACCGAAGACCTGTTCACTATTATTCACAGGTTTGAACATGCACACACGTATATCCAATTCACGTTTCAGACGTACAGTACAGCACTGTAGTAGTTACAATGATATTACAGTATTCTTTTCCCAAAAGGCTGTTGGAAAGGTGAAAAAGTGCATTACAGTCTTGTCTGTTTTGACAGTACACACTTATTCTCACAGCAGAAATGGCTTCAGCCTGCCGGCTTATTATAACACTGAGCATGTGACGAAAGACGCATTGTCTTGTTGAAAAGGTGTAAGGCGGACGGAGCATAAGGTTCCCTAGCAACGGCCACATGTATAGTGGGTTACTGCACGACCAGCAGCTCTTATTTTGTCCTTTTATTTCAGAATCACACACACACACACAGAATCACAAGAAAGCTAGTCTCTAAGCAACAAGTGTTCATGGTTTTACTTTGCATGATGCTGAAAATAGCTTGAAAGGCAGAGAAGAAAAGGTGTGGAGGGGAAACGGAAGAAGAGGAGTCAATGTTTTCATCTCTTACAAGAAAGAATGGAGTCCCTTCTGTAGTTACATGCTTTAGATTTTTTTTATTATCTAAAAGAAGAGGTGTCAATCTGAGTTTGACTCATGTGGTTTGAGGAGTAAATTTCAAATTATGAATTGAAACAGCCACAAATGGAGGGGGAATTTAAATGTGCTTTCCCATTCTCCACCTTTGCTAACAATCTGCTCTTCTCTTTGTCCAGGTCCAAACGAAAGGTTCTAGGTCGCAAGGAGCCATCGGACTCCTTCGGCAGCCGCCAGAGCCTAGTGTCCCCGGTGAAGCACAGCACCAGCGGAAGCGACCTCCGAAATCTGACCTTAGGCAGCAGTCAGAGGTCGAGCTCCCGCAATGAGAACTTCATGGCCCTGCTTCAGAAGAAAGGCAGCAAGTCTTCCAGCGGAGGAGCCAGAGTCTCCGCTATGGAGCTTCTCAAAAGCACAAACCCTCTGGCGCGACGGGTCACAGAGTTTTCAACCACCACGTCGACCGGCGAGGGAGGAGACGCGGCATCCGGGAATGGCAAACCCAACGATCAATGAACGGAAGTATTGTTAACGGATGTTAACCAGGTCCGTTTGCTGTTGACAAAGCTACCAACCAATTCTACAATGTGCCACCCACTGCAGATGGGATCTTCTGACTAACATGTCCAACCGGATCGCTCCAACTACTGATTGACCATTTGCACTGTCCAATCAAATTGGAGCACATTTTTGGACAAAATGGTCCCTCCCATGGTTGAAGCGCTATTGTTCCCTGTCAAACCGGTCCCTCTAGGAAAGCGAGAAATCTGTGCAGGGCAAAGTTTGTTCTCACTATATTTTCAATGAAAGGTGGAGGTTATAAGGTTATGCTTCAACACTGCACCGTGTTTTCCTCATTGGGGATATGCTCAGTGTGGAGGCTGGAAGGATAGATGGATGGGCGGGTCGACACTGGGAATATACAGTGGATATCTTTACTCCTGGCTTCTTCTGAATGAAGACAACAAGAGTCCCTGATGACGACAACAATCGGTGTATATGAATCTGTAACCACTTATATTGATCCACTAGGATACCACAGAGGACCAGTAATCAAATGAATCCAAGAAATAAATGGAATAAAATACAGAAGATGTGAGACTTCCAAATGATTCGTCTACGATTCAGCTGAAACCCTCCAACCAGTAGCGCTACAGCACCGACGCCTGTAGACCTACATGAATGGAAGGGTAAATTATTCATGGTGTGATGAGGCACCTGAGAAAGCAAATATGCCCAAAACCTTGGACATCATAACTCTGTCTTCTCTCTATGGTAAATGCAACATCATAGCAGCCATCAGCACTGTCATTTTCAGAAAACAGAACATTCTGATTTGAGCGGACGAATCGCAGGATTTACAAAGAGAAACCACATGGGGGCTTTTTGCCACCAAAGATGAGGCATGAGCATGTCACAGATTTTGTTGCTCATGCTATGAACATGAACGTGGACCTTCACAAAACATTCCACAGAAGCACCCGGCAAACGGACGACATTTTGGAGCGCAAGCACTTTTCTTTTTCCTTGGCGTCGGAGGTCGTTTACATGGCGCAGCCTTTGCGTCGCTACATTTTTTTCTCGAGACACTCACCAATCATTATTTTTTCAGTCTTTGTTTTGATTTTCTTTTTTTTCTAGTAGTTTTTCCTACACATGCTAGATGGCCATATACTGTACACGTTTGATTGGACTGGACTGTACGTATCATGTACAAAGATAAATGTAATGCATCTATCAATGAAAATCTTTTGCGGACATGAAGACTAAAAATAGTGTACAGAGCAGCAAGCAGCTTGGACTACAAACTGCCCACACGATGGAGGGAAAACACACACTCAAACACACACACACGGGAGTAATGCCATGGAAGAGAAGCAGAACAGACAAGTGTGTGTGTGTGTGTTCATACGAGTGTGTGTGCAGATGAAATCTTGCCTGTGGAGTTTCTGTATGGAGAGCATGAAGCAGGCCTGGTTATTAAACAGGGTTTTTATTCATTTTGGTCTCTGGTGACGGGACCAAAGGACTGTTAAAAACTACAAACAGACCAGAGGGGACCTAACGGTGTGTGTGTGTGTGTGTGTGTGTGTGTGTGTGTGTGTGTGTGTGTGTGCACTTGTGTGTGTGCGCTTGTGTGTGTGTTTAGAGGGAAGTGCCAAGAACAAAGTGTGAGAAAGAGAGAGTAGAAAGAGAGAGAGAGAGTGCATGTACGTGTGCCTGTTTATGTGTTTGGCAATTTTGTGTCCTCACTATGTGTGCATATTTGGACCCGCACATATTTGCGCGTGTGTGTGTGTGTTTGTGTGTGCATCGTCACCCCGCACTCACACGCCCTCCTTTCTTGGGATAGGATTAGAATGACTGAAGCAGCCACCCCGACACCCACACATTACGGAACTGTAAGGATTCTGGAACCCAAAGGCATTCCGGAACCAACAGGATTCCGGAATCAGGAGGATTCAGGAACCAATGGATTACAGTCCAAAGGATTCTGGAATGACTGTAGAGTTTGGAATTCCGAAATGAGGGAGTCTTGTGACATTAGAACGCAAGGCCACTACAGCTCTAGCCAGAGAATCGGGTGACTGTCCGCAGTGTCGCAGAGTGACGTTGCAGGGCCGAATAGTTTCGGTTTGTCTTGCCCTCCTCCATGCTCGTTTTCACACTCTGTCTCTTTCGTCTCGGAGGTGAGGTGGCGGTCTGCACCACCCTCCTCCTCCTCTCCGCTCGTTCCTCTCCTCCTCCTTCCATCACTGCTGGAGCACACTCCATCTGTCTCTCTGCGTATAGCATCATCTCTCTCTTTCTCTAGGCACATACAGTAGCACACTCTCTCTTTCTTCCCACTATATACTGCAACCTCTCTGTTTTTACACGTAGCATCGCCTCTCTATCCCTTTCCCTCATTTTCTATCTTTTTGCCACTGCCCTCCTCCCTTCCTCTTTTAACCTTCTCTTCATCCTCTCCTCCCTCCCTGACACTCCCCCATTTCCCGCTAACCTTCCCCCCCATCTCTCCCATCTCTTTTCTCTCTCTTCTTCCTCTCCACCTCTCTGCATTCAGTCTATGCATCTGAGCTCGGCAGACGACACGACACCGGATGAATGTCAATGAATGACTGTTAAGAAAATAGATGCTGTGCTTAGTTTGAGAGTGCAAAAAACATCTTTCTATCAATGCTTATCTTCTGCCTTCTCTTCTTGCTGAGTTTTTATACCTTTTTCTTTACCTTCCTTTTGAGTATCCATGTAACATGGAATTAACATGGATGAATGAATGGATAGGATCTGTGCACAAACACGGAAACAGGCAGGGTTTGAATGTGTTTTTGCATAAAGGACCTTGCCTTTTGGACTGGTAACGAAACACCCTGTGGTCTTTGACCCCTGACCGACCCTCAGTTCTGGATCACTCTGTGGACGGTCTGAGAATTTCGGATTTGCAGTGGTTCAGCTCTAACACCTGACTTATCCCCCGCATGGACGGACCGTGTGGAGGGAAGAGGGAACCTTTCATCTCTTGACTCCCAATCGGCAAACTATCCCTCGGTGCTATTGAGTCAGAGCTCCCCCTAGTGGATGGAAAAGGACGAACCACACATCACAACAGGAGAGTTAAAAAAACAAAAAACTCCTTCACACACTTCTCTCTTCCCTACAACAGTCCTTCAGGTATTCCATCATCCTGAAAAAAAAAGATGAAGATTTTAAAAATGCATAAATTATCACCATTTATGATGACTAGTCAAGTGACGCTTGTTTTAAATACTTAGTGAATGAAAAAAGATAAACCTATAAAACTCTGTGTTTGTTTGCCTTGTATACTGAATTATGGGCGTGTTGCTGCAGCGCCTACTGTGTTTTTGTTTTTTGTTTTTTTTGTTTAATTATTATTTTTTAATTTCAGCTGCCTTGGTAGTGCATACACAAACACAACAGTACAGGTGTAAAAGGGAGCATTTACTGTATGTTTACCTGAATCTGACCTGTAAAGAAAAGTTTGGAAATCTGGTGTTACCAGTGACCCCGATATCTTAAGTATTTCATAAGCTAATATTTGCCCAAATCTGCATTCACATAGAGGTATGCAGTATGGCAGTGTAGTGATATTTTTCCCCTTTAGAGCAATATCCCTCAGAGCAATCGCATATCTGAGATCAGATAAGTGAAGTTGGAAGGGTAGATCAAAAAACTGCAAAAAAAAAAGTATCTGAACTAAACCCACAGATTTTGTGCAGAATACTGGAACAGAGAAGAGAGATACGAGTACAGTGTTAGGAGAGAGAGAGGATGTGCTGCTTCGGCACAATAATAACAGGAACAGATCCTTGTTGAAGTAATATGTGGTGTGTAGGTGCGTGCATCTAAAAAAGGGGGGGTGTAAAAAACTCAGCTGTCAGCGTGCGTTCAGGATCAACAAACCACAGTGTTGTTGTACTTGTTCCTGTGTAGACAGATGGCAGATATCTTCAACATGGCACATTTGGTTCGACAGTCTTAAATAGAGACGCAAGTAGAGGTACAAACAAACAAAGAAACATATGGGTATACCGGTAAAAAAGGGTGCTATCCCTTTTGTAGGGATACATTCATTTAATATTGAGAAGAACGTGTAATGTTTTTATGAATATTTCTCGGAGGCAGAGTTGCACCAGAGGCAGGAATAATCTCATTGGTCGGGTTGATCATCAGTGGGCGGAGCCAAAGAACCTGCTGGGACATTACTGCCAACTTGGTGCCATATTTTTGCTACTTTTTACATCTACTAACAACAAACGTACTGACAATGGGAACACTTCTGATACTCTTCCCATACGCAGCATGAGAAAATCTGGTTTCTTACAGTAGCTCCTCCCATTGGGGATTTAACCAACCAGTGAGAATATTTAAGCCTAAAGAGCAGCTCTGCCTCACAGAAATGTCTGTGGAACTAAATTACCAATCTCTAAAATGTGTTGGCAACATATTATATTGAAATTGACATTTCTATAAAGTGTGATAAGAGAGCTGACACGAGAAATACATTGAATATTTAATCCATTATCCCTTCTTTAGGAGGACAAGTAGGGACGAGAGGGAGGAGGAGAAAGTGAGTGTGTGGAGCAAAGGTTTGATTGTGCTGAATGTGGGGATTACCAGCACATATTCCATCATCTTTTCCTTCACCTCCTCTCTCCCTTCTCCTCAGCTGTCGCGTGACTCAGAGGAGTAATCATGTTAAAAGCTTTTTTTCCTCTCTCTCTCTCACTCTCTCGGTTTCTTCCCCGCAAAGTGATAAAAGGTATGGGAAGGCAAGAAAGTACCGAGCACTCCAACTCGCCCGTTAATTAATTTGGTTTAATTTCACAGTCGGTCTCTGCAGATACAGAACCGACAACCTGTTGCTAAGAGACATAAATGAAAGAAGTAAAGTAGGAGACTTGGAGTTCAGGCAAGGATATCTTTCTCCAAAGCCAACAGGAAGATCAAAGTTTATCTGAATAAGCTAAACAGAGCTGAGTTTGTGTGAATAACGTGTTTACGTTAACTTGTTAAGTATAATGAATAGACATGAGACCGAATGCCAGACCAAAATAAACAAATCAAACATCCCCTCAGACTTTAGACTCCAAAACAAAGTTGACCACAAGTCATCCCAGTATTTGCAAAGGATTTATAAATATAATCTGCCAAAGACAAAAACAGCTACTACAGAAGTCAAAACTATTACTTTATCTACCACAACAAGCACAAAAGCTTTAAAATAAATGCAATGGTCCACATTTAGCAAAACCATCAGAGCAGATATCTGACCCGAGACCTGAGGGCTTTGAGTAAAAAATAAATGTCTACTCCACATTGGCACAATCACCTGAACGAGATGTGTTGAATCAATTTGTGCTTACGAAATTTACAATTCTGAATTTTACAAATTACAACTGGACGTGCAAAACAATGCTAGCTCATGCTATGGATACGAATACAAGACCCGACAAAGTTGGGTCAGGTTTCGGATCAGGTTCAGGTCATTGTGTGTTGTGTGAAGTATGGGGTTCGGGCTGGATCCAGTTTGGTTATTTTCAGATATAATTGATCAAGAAATGTGTCTCTTTCAGCCGTCTGCGCCCCAACATTTACTAATGTATGAAATCAGTCACAATACATGCAGTAACTTTGGGTGTCACGGTCAGGTTCAGGTCTCAGGTTTAGGCCGGTGCAGAACTCTTACCTATAACACAAAACTTGGATATTTTGGCTGTAGCTCACCACAACTGAGTGACACTCAACTCAAAAAGCAATATAACTCTCCAGTTTCAGTGACCTTACTCACTGTCATCAACAGGCCTTGCTGTTAGTCCAGAACTACCTTCTGCCACATGAAACGCGCTCACAAGAAGCTCCACGGGTTATCACGAGTAACCATGTTACAATTCGAAAACAGTTGAGTTTTTCAGATGTCACTTTTTGTTGCTTTGGATGCAACAAACCCAACTCTGATTGAGTTTCACTGGCTCGTGGTGAGCTACGACAAACCTCAGAAAAACGCTAATCACACTAAAGCTTCGATGGCCTCGTTGGAGCCTATATTTGGGTCAGCTGTTCCTTTAGTAATTTGCTGAAAATTACAAGTGTGCGGTCTGTGATCCCAGGTTTATGTCCATTCGATTAATAAGGTTTTTAAGTGCGGCCCAGCTTTATGAGAGAGTGAAAGAGCGACAGAGGAAGAGGGGTAATGGTTGCAGATTTGGGCCAAAGAGCATCTTGCATTTGTCTTAGGAGTGCCGGGTGGGCTGGGGTTTACAGCGTTTGGACATTTCAGGGGTACTTTGGAGAAGGCATGCTGCCCATCACAAAAACTGAAGTCCTTCGCTGGTGAAACCCCACCCCCCCTGCAACTCCAAGCAAAGTAAAACAAACCCCCCAAACCCACTTTTAACCCCAGTTTCGGGGCTGTACAGGCAGCTTATAAAGACAGAGATGATAATTAGAGAGACATAGAGAAAGAGAGACAGACAGAAATATTGGAATTATTCTATTTTTGTTATTCCCCATTGAAAAAGACATATTTAAAGGAATATTCCGTGTATGTATTGAATAACCTCTGTTTCCCTGCCCCATCCAGTGGTGTGATCTGTAGCTGCGAGGTGGCTTCCCTCTGCAGCTATGCAATGCCAATGTGATGAAATTATTATATCATTATAAATAAATTATTTTTCTTGCTTAAAAAAAACCAAACCTGAGTGTTCTGTTTGTTTGCTTTCCCTCTTGTTTGCGCTGCGTGCCCTGCTCGTCTTCAAGGTTACTTCATGAATCGGTATTAATGAGTTTCACTTCTGTTAATTGGGTGTTTGTGTCGACGCAGTGGAGCACGAGACACCAACTAAAACCTCTTGATCCAAAGTTTAATCATTATTTACTTATTTAGGCCATTTTGTCTTGAAATTACTACGCATGTTGATATAGCAGGAGCTGGCTACATGACAGGAAACAGCTCTGAGTCCAGTATAACAGACCAGATTTCATATGTGCTTCTTATTAAATATAAAACCTCGAACATCCCATTGGACACATTTGGAAATTTGGAATCCTGCTGGTTTCTCCTCCATGTTATCAGGTTGGATCTCATAATAGGGCTGCAGTAGGAAAGAAGACTCCCATTCCCTCTAACTGAGACTGTAGATTCTCCTGAAACCACACTGATAAATGTACTTGAACCCTAGAAGAGAGAAGAGCTATTTACAACCACTTACAGACTGCAGCAATGTCATTGTTATTTATTGGGTATTGATGAAAATGAAAATCAAAGAGCGACCCAATCGATGAATTATGACACTTTATCATCCCAAAAGAACTCCTTGAAGATGCTGAAAATTGAACCCATTGATAATATAAAACAGTTTTGGAGGATATGTGGGTGGAATTTCCCTTTAATCTGTAAATCCAGATCAGTGCTGCGCTGCACAAAGGTTTTTATTTAGACGCATCAGTCTGCTGCAGGTTCGCAGCCTGCGGAGAGTCTTTAGTTGTATCTGTGTTTCCATTAAGAATGTGCTGCTGCTGTAGCTCCGGGGAAGACGCAGCGAGTCAGTGTTCACTGCAAAAACAAACTCAGGGCTGTCTCTCTTTGTGTGTGTGTGTGTGTGTGTGTGTGTGTGTGTGTGCGTGCTCTTGAACTGCTATGTTTGTAAGGACCAATTAGTGTATTATGCTTTGTGAGGCCGTTTTTTGAAAAGTGAGGACATTTTGAGGGTTAAGACTTGGTTTTAGGGTGAAGGTAAGACTTCTATGGGGCTGGGGATGCATTATGGCCCAGGAGGGTCCTCACAAGTATAGTAGTGTGTCTATGAGTCCAAATGTTTGTGTGTGTGTGTGTGTGTGTGTGTGTGTGTGTGTGTGTGTGTGTGTGTGGATTCAGGTGGGTTCTCAAGTCTGCTTCAGCAAAGTGTTTCATGTTTCAGCTCCGTAATTACATCCTGTCAGTTAATTGCATCCTTCCTATTTAGACACACACACACACACACACACACACACACGGTCTTTCACCCTCTGTTGTATCACTCTTTTCTTTTTGGGGCTCTAGAGCCACCTAGTGTCTATTTATTGTCAGTGCAACCTTTAGTGGAATTAAAGGTTACACATGAAATCATACAAATCATAAATTCAACAGTCTGATGAGATGAAACCAGCTCTGATCTGGTTGATTTCACATGTTAAAGTCCTTGCAATAATGAAAGACTGGTGTAGGATGTTGGAGCCTGAAGCAGCCTTGAGACATGGAGTGCAGCTGAATGTCTTTTTCAGCATTAAATAGGTTCCATTATTGAAATTATTTAATTATATAGTTGAAGGTTTTGATCTTTAAAAAATGACCCGGGACCTGGAAAAACCAATGTAGGAAAACAGAATTATTTTTGACAAAATCTGTTTAATATCTATCACATTTACGTTTATTTATTTAGCAGATACTTTTGTCCAAAGCAACATTCAAACGAGGAACAGAATAAGAGTATGAATAATAAATAACTACAGCAACACGTGAAGGCTCCGCACCAACAAGGGCCCCCACAAGCTACAGTTTTGCATGACTCTGTACATGTGCAGCATCTTCTTACATTTCAAACTAAATATTTGCCCATGATGTTTTTCCTCCATTTAGTTGAGGTGAAGAATCGTTTTCTTCTCTGACTTGTGATTGATTTTAAACAAATTGGACTTTAATATGATTTGATTCTGCAATAAAAAACATTTTGTTTTCATCTGCAGAAAAAAAAAAAAAAATAATAAAAAAAAAAGTTAAAGTTATCTCCAGGCTGAAAAGCAGTGTTTTACCGCCCTCTCTGGTCCTCCAGGCTGTTGCACCATCAGTGACGCTGGGTGTGGTCAGTTGCACCTGTAACCACACCGAACAGTGATGTCACCGTGTACTGACACGCCCTGGATTGCACGTCTACATCACTGCAGCCAGGTGAGACGTTAAACCACTAGATGTCAGCAGAAACAAGGTTTTCAGCTGCTGCTTGCTCATTAAAAAAATGTCCTTAGCAGCTTCCAGTTAAACTAGACTTTGCATTTGCAACATCAGCATCAAACATAATGTATTAAAACTTAAACAGAGAATAAAATAAAATGGAAACAAACATAAGCTGACCCATGACAGTGATGAATACAGATAATCTGGTGTAAACAGATTTAAATGTGTTTACACATAGATATTAGTAAAGGCCATGAACTGTGAGCACTTTGAAGGTGGTCAACATCTGTGTGTGTGTGTGTGTGTGTGTGTTCATAATAAAATGTCTGAGTTTAATTACATCTCTCTGTCTGTCTACACTGCCTCATGTGTACGGACACTGTTTGTGTACACACACACACACACACACACACACACACACACACACACACACACAGGGCAAGGTTCTCTCATCAGGGCCAAACTACCAAGCTCCACTCTTCCTGTTTCTGACAGCGGAGAGCACGCCATGTTATCTATGACACACACACACACACACACACACACACAGTGGTAGCAGTGGCTAGCACAGGAAGTACTGACAGCAATCTACAATCATCAACACAGAGAGGCAGAGAGAGACCAGAAAGTAACTTCTCCTGCTGTTTAAGGCGCTTTTCTGATTAAAAGCTGTTTCTCAAATTAAAATATTTAGAAAACAAAGAGGAGAGGAAAGAGAAAGGAATACTAATGGAGAAGAGAGAGATAGGAAATCTGTTTTACAAAGCAAAAGGAGGGGTAAAGAAAAAACACACAGAGAGAAACAGGAGATTAAATTGCACTGGAGAGGGGAAAAAAGAGAGGAAGTGGAACCAAAACAGAAAAAGGGAGGGATGAGGGACTGAAGTCATGCTGGGTGGAGGGGGGTGGAGGAAGAGGGGAGGAGTAACGTCAAGTGCAGGAGAGAAGAAGGAGCAGAGAGGAGAGAGAGCAGCAACATTAGAAAAGAGAGGAAGCAGCAGGAAGGAGGAGGAGAAACAGTCAGAGAAGAAGAAGAAGACAACGTCGTGATTATTTGGAGTACCTGTGAGGACGAGGAAGGGCCACACACACACACACACACACCTACACACACTCCTGGCTGATGCTCCTGCTGGATGGACCGACGGCGTTCACATCCACACCGTCTCCTCCACCTCCAGCTGTGCACGTAGAAGAGCGACCTGTGCGACCAGACATGCATTTCTACTACGTGGTGGGTAACACATGGGCCTGCGTGTGTGTGTGTGTTTATGTCTTTGCATGTGCATGTGTGTGTGTATTTGTTAAGTGTTTCTTGTTGCCGGCCAACCCCTCCATCTCCATTTCTCTTATTTTATGTGGAATTTGCTGACAGGCTGTGAATTTGTCTGAGATAAACTGTTGATTTTGTCATGAAGATATGTCAATTTAAAGGGAACAAGACATAAAATTAAAGAATAAAGAGCAGCATGATCCTAGTAATTTAAAGGTCTCTGACTCAGCGTGTTTGTCAGTCACGTGGCGTCTGTACTTCTTTTAATCATCTATGTTTTTATTGCACTCATTAAACTCAGCCAGACCTATGTCCCAGTACTCATAAATTATTCCTATACATAATTCTCCAACTTTGCCGTTACACCCAAAGACATTGTTCCTGTCAAATTAAAAAGTCAAATCACTTCTTACTTGGCCTGCAAATATTGCAAATGTCCCCCTTTTTGGATCATGGAATTAAGGCTCCACCTTGAAGAATAATCATCACGCGAATCCAATCAGATGTTCCTCGGCTCTGCGCCTATCTGTCCACCAAACGCGTGGAAATAAGTTTCGGAAAAAACAGGTAGCTGTGTTCCCTCCGGTTCCATAAAACAGTAACAGATTCTGATTGCAGACAAGAGGAACATTAGGATTACATCTGCTTAAAAATAGAAAGAAAGAAAGAAGAAGTGGCGAGTGTTTTGTGGTTGCATGGAAACCTGGAGTAAATTTCCTGAAGCTTTCCCCCCTTGTTCTCTTTCGTACGTTTATGCCTCGAGTATGGAAAGGTAATCTGAAACTACAGTAAAGGAACATAATCTGAATATATAATTAACTCTGGGCATGCCTTGAGTTAATTTAATTAGGCCATTTTAATGGGAAACATCTTTATATTAAGCTCACAAACTCCAAACTAATGGTCTAAATCTATACTAATTATAATTGTAGTTCTGCCTGATAATGTAAAACTCAATTTATTGTTTTTATACTGTTTCCTATAAACTTTTCCTCTCTGTATTTCTTGTAGCTAATGTTGTATTATTGCCTTGCAGTACTTTTACAAATTATTTTCAGTAAGATAAATGACCACCTCATTCAGCCTGTAGCCTGTTAAACCTCACTGTAATGTGCGTTGACTTAGCGCAGATTAACATTATTAATGGCGCAGCAGCACGTTTATCTTATTTAAAGGAAACTCAATACCAGCAATACAGGATCAGATTCAAACTCCTGTTAAAGCTGCATTAATCAATACGTCCTCATATTAATAATGCATCAGTGAGGAGCCCACAGGGAATTATCACCCGACTCTGCAGTTCCCTTCAGCTTTACGTAACGTTTTAGCATCTTTCAGCTCATTGTTTTGGTTTTACAGCCTGCAGCTTTAATGTTTTGGTTCACCGTCACAGCTCTCTTCAGCCTCGTAGTAGCAGGCAATTGTTTTTAGCTAAAAAGCTCTGTTAAACCCACCTGTACGCTACCTGCCCAGCACCAAACAGCAGACAGACACAGTTAGCGACTAGCTGGTGAACATAGCAGAGCATTTAGCAGCTAAAGAGTCACATATTTCCCTCAGGAGATGGTGGAGACCAAAAATGGAGCTATAAAAAAAAGGTAAATATTGGACTTACACTCATCAGGTGGGCAGGCACATGACTACAAATGAATGCTAATGTTGCTACGTGTCTGCTGGATGTGTAAGTAGGCAACTGTTTGCTAACAAGTTCTCCATATCGGCCCCAAAATGTCCGAAAAGTCAATTACCGCTGGTTTAAAAGTACGAAAATAAGCAACAACAGGCTAACAAAGTTCACAGAACATTGTGTTGGTGTAGAAAAGACATTGTGTGTGAGCAGTTAGCTGACATTTAAAAGGTTCGTTGTTGTTGTTGTCACCTCCTGTACGGGTGGTGAAAGCTGACAGAAATGTGTGAAGCATCTGAGCTTTGCATGAGGGAGGGTGCAACACGTTTATGAGCTGATTGTACTTTTTAAAGCATGGCTGCTCCCTGTTAAACACTATGGTGTTCGTGTGTGTGTGTGTGTGTGTGTACAGTAAGTGTGTGTGACTTCTAACAAATGTCTCACACTGACTGAAAGTCAGACATGAGACGTGAGTGTTTACCTCCCACTCACTCAGCAGTTTCACTTACATGATTCAGTTCAGCAGGCTGAAACCTGAGCTCTGATTTTGGGCGTTGTATCACGCAGGTATCATGATACATTTGGATGTGTTGTCTTTTATACTGAATATGAACCAGAACGGTAACACTGAGGGCTGCCAGAAGGTTTGTCCTCACAAATGAAAACAGTGAGTCAGTGTGCAGATTCAGAAGATCCACTTTTTAATGAAGGCTGGCTCGACTGCTGTTTTCCCACAGAGGAGATGTTTGGAAAAGTTATGAATTTCCTGCACAGACTTCATCCAGCTGTGGTGTCTGTGATTTGCTAAATTTTCTTATTAAGCTGCATTCTCATCCTGTCTTATCTACTTTTGTTTCAGTTCTTCATTTCTTGAATTTTCCAAATTTACCAGCGCCCTCTCCTCAAAATGAAACATGTCTCCTGCCTGTAGTAAAGTAGTTTCCTGCCACTGCTGGTACCGACACTGTGTCTATAATGACTTTGTAAGACTGTTGAACATCAGTGTAAAATGGCTGTAAAGAGAAGCGCTTGGCTTTCGAACTGAAGTCACAGAAATGAGGACTTGAGACTTGTCTTGTCTTGGACTGCTGTGAGACTTTCCCCCAGAGACTTGACCTTCTGTAACCAAAATTATTTTCAAGTTTTGACCTTTTAAAAAACGCAAAAATAAAAAACAAAGACCGCAGTGCAAATCAGGACTTGTATATTTAATTATTGGGCAGCAGCTGGACTATTGATTTGCTTGTGACTTGACTTTGATTGGTTTTTACAAGACAAGATACTTGACTTGGACTTAATTTGAGACTTCCGCTGTTTAGCTGCCGTTTGGCTGCCATGTTATTTTAATAGTCAGCCTTCAGGGACCTGACAGACTTGCAACTGACTTCCAATTTTCTTATGAAGACTTGTGGGTTGACATAGACTTTCCCTCAAGGACCTGAGACTTGACTTGTAAACCTATCGCCAGACAAGAGCGTCAATATTGGACGATTCTGCAGAACCCCAGATTACCTGCAATGATGTCAATAAACTGCAATATCAGTGCATGGCAGCTGTAGTACGGTTAAAGAGAAAGATCATGGTCGTGATTATTGAAGACGTTAATTCTAGGTGCAAACTCTGGTCTCCTGCATAAAAGTCAAATCTGCAACACGTCATCCAATGTGGACGTAATTCCTAGGGATACTGGGCTATGACTTGACAAGACTTGAATTTTTAGATGGACTCATCCCGACTGAGAAATGAGACCAGAAAACATTTCCTGTTGAAGTTTTTTGGTGATCACTATCAAACCCCCTGATATCAGACTCCACTGCTGCTGCCAGAAAAGGTCTCGACATGAGGTCACCCCTGTCTTGTTTTGTATCTGCAGCAATAAGAAAGATAAACTGTGAAACCAGAAATGCAAAAACTCTGTGAGCTGCCAAAAGCTGTTGTAACAGACTTAAAGTGCTTTCGAGTGGATTTCGAGAGAGAGAGAGTTTTAAAATCCACTAATTTGGCAACGTTCGCAAGTGAACTGAGTGCAGATGCATGGAGTGATTGCTCGTGTGTGTGTGTGTGTGTGTGTGTGTGTGTGTGTGTGTGAGCCTTTGCCATCTCTTACAAAAAAGTACCAAAACCAAAACATAGTACCATGGTCCTGTACCATCATGGTAGGGACACAATTAGCATGCCACTGCATCAATCTAGTATAGCAAGAACAATAGCATTAAATGAACAGTTATCTAATTTAAACATTTAAACAATTTGTGCCCTAATGGTTAACAAATAAGTGTAATAAATCTCATTATGTGCATTGGAGCCAAATAAATGTAATGGCTGATTTCAAAATACTGATTAATTTTACTATCAGTTAATCTGCAGGTTATTGTCTTGACTTCCCGACTAATTATTTAACCTATAAAATGTCTGAAAATGGTGAGAAATTCATGTTTTATATTTTATATTTATATATATTTTTTAATCTAAAGAGCCTGAAGCTGGAACATGGAAATGTTTGTCATTTTTCAATTAATTTACTTTATTAATACCACCATCCCTCAATTCAGTATAGCCATACTTCATATTTTTGTTTGAAAGTATGCTGTATTATACTGTATGCATATTTATGGATGTTGCTATATGTGGGACCAGAAACCATCTTTTTATTTATGCAATACCTTACTTAAGTGCCACGTACCACTGTGCCATGTCAAACTGTTCACTTTCTGTACCATGGCCAGAAGCATAATGTACAAATATGGCTCGTACCATGGGAAGTAAAGCTGAAAATACCATCCATTACCATTGTAATACCATGGTGTTTTTTGTAAGGGATCTGGAGCATCACTTGGCTGTCACTGACAAAACCAAGTCCAGCTAAATCTTAAAGCTGATGGCACAAATGTATCTCTGTGTGTGTGTGTGTGTGTTTCCTTCCTGTCAAACATTACCAGACAGCTGCATCACTTTTCTCTCAAACTATTATTTCTGCATCTGCCCATCTGTCGTCTCTTGTTTCGCTCTCGCTCGTTACGTGCAGCTCGTACGGCTCAATCATATTTCTTGCTTGTCTTTTTGATTTGTGGATCTGAGTCCGGGACTTTCTTTGGCTCCATGAAACGGGCCAAATCCCATTAAAGTTGGTTATATTTATGTAGCGGACGCTGTGGCTGTGACCTCCGCACTAACGCAGTATAGCTTGTTAAGTTGTTGGTGTTTTCATGCTGTTGTTGTGTTTGTGAGGTGATCAAATGTCAAGTAAATGCTTCAAAGGTAAAGTGTTTTCTAGCTATCTGCAGGCTGAAGTTTGAAGTTTGGGTTAAAGTTTAAAGGTCAATTCAACCAATATTACCAAGATGCATCCATTTAGTTTTGGTTTAATTTGTGCAGGTTTTCTGCATCTATGGTGTGGAGTGCAGTGTCTGTGGAGATGTGGTTATTTAGGGGTGACGGGGGTCCGTTGTTGTTACTGTCGTCGAGAAGTTCACCGTTGTATAATTTGTTCTTATTTAACTGCTAAATTATTTCCTTTGTGTCTGATTGTCTGTCTAAGGGGAAAATCGGAAATAAAGTGTCCAAAAAAATGTATTACATACAAAAAACTACTGGAACTATTTTCTTACTACCAAAGAAATAGTCCCACTTATTTGGGATAACTAGGATATTGTTTCTGGAAAGACAAGTTGCAGCTTAGTTTTCAATTTTTGTCAAATGTAACTTTTTAAACGGATACTAAATGGACTTTAAGGTGAGGTTATTTTGTTAAGTCGTGTCTTGAAGATGCAGAATGAACTTTGAACCTCAACTTTTCAGTGAACACGGACAAGAAGAGCTTAAAGTTTAAATTTTAACATCTACATTTCCATGAGAACTGAGCAGACTCCATTTGCTGAGGAAGAATATGTGATATGACTGAGAGCTCTGGAACGGCTACTAAATGAACCTTAAGGTGGTTTGTTTTGTCAACTGCTGTAGAGTGAAAACAGGAATCCAAACCAAAAACCAAAACCAATCTTCATGACTAGATACCACCACCTGGGGTGAGTAAGAAAACATGTTTTTATATCATTTGGGTGAACTGACCCCTCCGGCCTCATTGTGTAGAACCAAAAAAAACGCTTTGCTCTAAACTTCAGTCAGAAAAACTACTTCAGTCTCTCTTCTGTTTATTTATTAGTAACTCCCACTTGGCTACTGTCCATTCATATATTTCTCTGCCTCCCTAAATCGTCCAATCAGTTTAAAATCCACAAGGCAACGCCCTCCTGGTTCACTTCAGCCAATCAGGTGCAACTATTGCTGCCACTCCTACTCTTACCCACACAGGAGCCAATCACTAACCACCCTCCCTCGCTTTATCAGCTCAATTAGCTGCACCTGCAGACTGGTGCTGTTAGCCAACACTCACCTGCCACCACCACCACCACCTCCACCTCCGCCACCACCAAGATGTTATCTAGAGCTGCTATGGCCCAAAAAAAACAACAACAATTCCTCCCTGCATGTATCAGCAAACGACTCTCTCCTCTCCACTCAGTTAGATTCATGTTAACAAACGTACCCAAGAGATAAAAGAAGAGGAAGCTAATGTGACAGCTATCTCACCATGTTTCCTGTCCTGCTGTGAAAACCTATAAATGCAAAAGACGGAGATGATAACTCCCCCACACCACAAGACATCTCCGTTTGATGCGTTTGTCCTGCCCAGGAGAGCAGAAGTTACCCTGGTAAGAATTTAATAAGTTTTAATCTGACTCCCTCTGTTGATGTTTGTGTTTGTGAAGTTTAAGCTGATGGTGCATGTTGCTCTGCTCACTGAGGTTTTGGTGAGAAAATGAGATTACATCTGAATTCACAGGCAACCAGCTCTGCCTCAGAGAAATGCTTGTAAGTTGAACTCCAGTCTGTGGTCACATTACTTATGTTTACCATATTTAGCATGACTCTAAAGAGCCTGTAAGACGATTAAAGTAAACAACAAAATAGCTCAAATAAATGAGGCTACTAGAAAATAATCAAATCAGAACACAGAATAAAAAGATTAAACGGTAAAACAATGAAGAAGAACAAACACAAATTCAAACCAAACAGCTTAAAAAACAGTTAAAAAAATAAGAAAAAGGCTTTTATGATAAAAGCTGGTTTTTACGAGTCATTTAAAAGATCCTACCCAGTTGTGATTTGTGAATAAAGTGTGAATATTGCCTCACTAAATGCAACAGGATGTTGTATTTGTACACTTGATGGCACTTAATCTGCTCTTGGCTAAGTTGCTGCCTGCATTGTGACGTATTTGCCAAAATATGTATGTGTGTGTGTGTGTGTGTGTGTGTGTGTGGTTTGTACTTGGAGACATAAGAAATGAAATGATCTGTGTGAGGAAATATGTGTGTGTGCAATGATTTATTGTGCTGGTGAGGATGTTGCCTAACATCTTGGATGCTACGCTTAATAATGAGCACCATATGTCATAAGAGGGAGGATGAAGTGGGCAAGGTGGAGGTGCTGGAGATTTAGAGGCAGGGCCACCGGTGGTGAAAGCTGAGACGAAACGTGAGGCGGTGGGACTCGCTCAGAGGTGGTGTATTTGTTTTCGACCCCCAGGCTCTGGATTCGGGTCAGATCCTGATCCCACCACCACAGCCCCTTCTCCGGTGTCGCCTCCAGTCCGTCTCAGGTTCCAGATAGAAAAATCCACAGTTTACTGTTCATTTCTGGGAAGCTTAATACTTCAATCCTTCGTGCTACAATGGAAGTTAGTTAATTATAATTTCATATTGAGCAGCAATAGTAAAGGTTGTATGATGCTGACATTTAATTTATTAATGCAATTTAAATCTCACAAAATGCATTCAATGAATCTTTAGCGTTTCCTGATTGGAGAGCTTCTGTTTTTCTTATATATGAATGAATTTTGCCAGAGTTAACCTTTAAATAAAGATTCTTCTGAGATGCTTTTATATGGCTTCATGTTGTTTTGTTGGCATTCAACAACAACAAATCCCATGAGGCTTTGACTGCATGTCATGTGGCTAAGACTCATGGGATATGTAGTTGTTGAATGCTAATAAAATGTTGGGTTTTTTTTTTTTTATTAACCTGATGGTGGTTCATACTTTTTATTTATGATTTGTGGGCTTGATGAGAAGTCGGTCAATAATATAGAGTTTTAAATATGCCTTTTTATTTTAACAGATGGAGGAAGTTTTCACTCCAGGGGTCACATTTTTTTTTTTTTTGTGCGTTTTAATTTTTAGTTCAAAATCAAACGTGTGGGTTTGATTTCCAGCTACGTCGTTATAAATCTCCACCCGCTTCTCCATAATGTCACACTGCTGACAGACATGAAAATAGTACTTGTACGTTAACCTTTTTATACCAATCAGTTCTCTCCACTCTGCACTCTGTTCCCCTCTCTCTGGTGATGCCTTCAAGGGTTTCTGTGCATCTGGCGTGTGCAGTCGTCCGTGTGTGTGTGTGTGTGTGTGGCTGCAGTGGTTTGAGTGAGTGCCAGTGCCTTCGGGGTGTCCTCATAAACAGTGTGTAATCTCCAATCAGTCGAGCTCAGGAGTTATATAACCAGCGTGCAGCGGGTGCTTCCAGCTGCAGCTTCAGCAGCCTTCACTGCAGAAACCAGAGAAACAGTCATTTGTTCTGAGTTACTGCGAGAGCTGAAGACTGTTAACGTAATTCACTCTGAACTCATTTTGATTGTTAGCTTTTATTGAACAGTGTACAATAATTTTCTTTCTTGGGGGACAGAGGAAAGTGTTGACTGTGTGTGTGTCTGTGTGACAGCTTTAAGTCTTTAGATGGCAGAACGCTTATAATACAGCTTGTTTAATCAGCCTTAATTAGCTGAATTGATTGTTCTCTGGTGCAGGTTGTGTCTCCTGTGTGGATGTTTTGAGGCTGATGCCAAAAAGAGAGTTTATAGATATATGTTGGTTATAGTGATAAAGATATGAGCTGAACGGGACATTTTACGGTTGAAAAATAAAACTTGTCAGTGCTCTCTGATGGACAAACCTATGTGATACTGTTTCTAAATGACCTCAAATATATCTTAAAAATAACATTTCTGTGCTGTAATTTCTTTCTTGGCCAACACGCAGTGGTGGAAGTACATTTACTCAAGTACTCAGGGTTCGTACAAAGTCTTGAAAGTTTGGAATTTTAACCGTTATGTTTTCAAGGTTAGGAATATGCTTGAATTCGAATATACTCCTTGAAAAGTGCTTGATTTTTCAACATAATCTGGTGTTTCATCATCGACACAATCGCTCATGTAAACCAAAAATCTTTTTAATATTTGAACTGAAACGATCCCGTCGTCATATTTGTTTGTTTTCTCCTGGAATTTATTGTAACAGTTAAAGGCTTCGAGAGTCTGGAAATCTTTGGTTTAGGTACCTTGAAAGTGCTTGAATTTTACTTTTAAAAAGCCCTGAGTACTGTACTTAATCACAATTTTGAGGTACTCGTATTTTACTTGAGTATTTCCATTTTATGCTACTTCACTACATTTTGGAGGCAAATATTGTACTTTTTACTCCACTATATGCATTATAGTGTCTTTTCACTTGTTTTGTTGACAGTAAGGAAAATATAGCATATAGAATAACGCCAGCCTTTTCCTTTAAGCTTATAAAATATCTACAATATCATCTTTTTAAATTTCTGTCTTTTAACTGCCTGCTTTTCTTGATTTCCTTTTCCCATCTGATCTTTTGTCTCTATTGTCCGTCACTATCAGTCCATGCTGCTGTTGATATTTGGGCAAATTTTACTGCCAGTACTCATTTACTTACTCCCAACAGGTGAATGCATAACATTTACTGTGAAAGGAGTATTTTTACACTTTAATTTTCATTTGACTTTTTACTCTGAATACATGAATGCTCATTCCACTTCTTGCAGAGAGTAAGTATGTAAAACTTTATTTATATGGCACCTTTTTTAACACAGGTTACAAGGTGCTTTACATCAACATCAATACAAAAAAAGTATAACAATAATAAAACACAAACGGCATATAAAAATGAGAGAATATAAAAACCCACCACCACCCAGAGCATACCCTTAAGAATTTCAGAAACTAAGCCATGTAGTGCCTTTTTTTTTTAAAAAAAAAGAATCTTAAAATCAATCCTAGAGCTCGATTACTAGAGATTATGTCTTGTAATCGTCAAGCTATTGCTGCTGCATCAACAGCCCTGTTCCCCCTGTAGATATATTAAGATCTTTTAGTGGTTTGGGTCAGTAAAAGTCTTACGTTGTCGCCTCTGTAAGAATGAAAGCCGAGCGATAAAAGCGGTGCTACCAGCGTGCAGAGTCGGGGATGTGGTCGAGAAGCCTGTTAATCAGCAGAGACACTAATCACTCTCTGCTCCAGGAAAGGATGGATAGTGTGTGTGTGTGTGTGTGTGTGTGTGTGTGCACGCACGCATCATGTGTTTGTGGATGCAATAAAACCAAATTTGCACAATTTGTAGAGGTGTGTGTGTGTGATTTCTGCATGCATTCCTCTGTGTGTGTGTGTGAACGGCTTACCACTGTCCTGGGAAGACCTTTATTGAATTATGACAGGAAAACCACAGGATTCCCACTTCTTTAACCCTCAGTGTTTAGTCTCCATGAAAACAGTGGAAACATCTCTCTCACTCTTTTGCTCTTTCTTTGTGTTTATATTGTGAGAAGTGAGTCAGAAATTCAGCCATTAAGGAGCGAGAGCTCTTTTTTTTTTTTTTTTTTTTGTTTGCCCCTCAATCTTCTTAACTCGCACGTGGAAAAACAGTGCAAGGTACAGAGAGGCTTTGTCAGTCCGTCTGTCCACGTGTATCCATCTTCCTTTTTATATGCCCGTGTGCACGTGCGTCGGCCTTGGCGGCGCTCCGTGTGCACGTCAGCGTTTAGACTTGGTGATGGATCTTCTGCTGGTTGGCCACAAACATCAGCGTCTGGCTGATTTACAGACTACTGATGTTGGAGGATCGCTCTAGACCTCGGCTCGCACGGCAGGCTGTCTCTGACACTCGCTGAGATCCCGACAGCAGTTTAGCCCTGTCGCTTCGGGGGGGAGTTCGGTCACAAACCTCGCCAGGGGGAGCAGTAATGCTGACGTGCCCCTGAGCAAAGCCCTTTGACCTGCAGTTGTTTCCAAAGACGCAGTAAAAGATTGTCTTCGTTCTGGGCTTTGTTGTTGAAGCAGGACAGTGCTAACAACGAGCTAATGCTGGAAAAGTAAATGTTGAAGGAATACAAACTGAAAATGTATCTTGAGTTTAAATTCTTACTGCTTGTACACTCGAAAGATGGCTCTAAATACTTTGCAGCTTGCTCCTTCTTACTTCTCCAGGCCGCCTTTCAAACCTTAAAAGGAATTTGGTACTCAAAATGTTTTGTGTTCCTTAAAGTTTTTTAGAGAGATAATTTGGGGAAATATACTTATAAGAAGGTTGATTCCACTCTCATGTCTTGTGTGTTTAGTGTTGAGACAATTAGCTTAGCTTAGCATAAAGACTGAAAGCAGGGGGAAACAGCTAGCCTGGCTTTCTCTAAACACATGTACCAGCACCTTTTTAAAGGCTCACTAATTTGCACGTTATGTCTCGTTTGTTTAATCCATACACAAACAGTAATGTGAAAATGACAAATTGGGGTTTTAGTGGGAGTAATATGTGACGTCACTATTTCTTCATGAACAACAGTTCATCCATTGATTTAAGAAAGCTTCATTAGTGAGCTTCAGAGGCGTTGGTAGATGGTATTTTTTTCCCTTTTGGACAGAGCCAGGCTAGTGTTTCCCACTGCTTCCAGTCTTTATGCTAAGCTAGGCTAATTGCTGCATGGAGCTCTCAGAAAGAGCGTATTTCCCAAAATGATGACCTATCCCTTAAAAAGATACGGCTGGTGTTGTTTTTGTAGCTAAAGCCTAAACTAGTTTATGCCATAAAACAAAAACTATTGTCCAAAACAGCCGTATTATTGCATTGGCTGACATTATGATCAACATTTAAAAGCACTGGTGTTAAATGTGCATTCTATGTTTAAAGGCTAAAATCTAAAGAGGTTTCAGTGCAGGTTAATGAAAGTGATGATGTTTAATTTTCTGTTTCTTATAGAACTGAGTCGTCTTGCTGAGACATTACTGGGATCCACTGTATGACATCATGTTTTTAAATCCTTTTTTCTTGGTTTTAAGAAGATTTGCCCTGGCCTCAGTCATTTCAAGTCAGTGCTAATCTGTCCAAAAATCTGCTTCTTAATGTGACTTAGTGTTGTTACACAAGCAGTGGGCAACTTGTCAGAGACGAGGAGGAGAATACGAGTGGAACTTTCCAGGAATTTATCCTCAGACGGGATAAAGAGTCGTCGCATTCAGTGCAGAAGTTACAGTTTGTGTTTGTCTCTAGAGCCATTTTGGGAAATGTAGGAAAGAACCAAGTTGAAGTAGATAAAGCAGTTTAAGAAAACACCCAATAATAAGATTTAGATCTCACATGACAGTGTGAGTTCGGAGGATGCAGGATACGTCATTCTCCACGTCAGAGACAGCAGGGCTCCATCTTAAAAGCCCTGGTTGGCACGCTCCACATTTCCTGTCTTTACCCTGGAGAGGAATCTCCGCCTGCACCCCCACCCCCCCAAATGGTGCCCACATCCCACCACGGCTTTCATCCGAAGATGGATGGTCGTGTCCGGGGTTTGGCAGGGTCAGAGCTGTCACCACTGTCGCGCTTCCTTTTATCTTTTTGTTATCGATGACACCTAATAGCTTGTATCCTATTTTCAATCATTGCTGTATTTATTTTCTTTACGTACAATTTCAGCGTGATTATACAGACACTGTCCTCATCATTGGTTTTGAAACAACCTCTTGTGGAAAAAGTAATAATGGCTTTTGTCTCCAAGAAGCAAACGTGGAGGTAATGTACAAAGCATCCGATCGCTGTTCGTGTCCCATCTCCTACCAAAAGTCCAAGTTGAGGTTTTTCTTTTCTTTTCCCTAAATCTGTGACAGACAATGATGAACATATTTTGTTGTTTAGGTTGTAGGACTTGTTTACTTGTCAATATCTGTCCAGGGAATGTGGATGAAAAATGGCCCTGCCACATTTACAGCAAAGTTTATTACTGTTGACTTATCCTGTTACAAAAACCAATAAATTAAACAGCAGCAATACATTTAAAAATACAGGTATTTGAGTTTACTGTAGTCCACATTTTAAGTTGCTGCATATAATAAGCATTATTCAAGCACTTCAAACACACAGTTTCTCTATTCAACACACTTTTTTTTTGTTTTTTTGCAGAGCCAACCTTTCTTGGTCTGGTATGACCAGTAAAGCTAATGTTAGCTAACGTTAGCAAACACTGGATAGATATTGCAGTGTAACTGACATTACTGAGTCAGTGAACACACCGTACCTCACTGGAAGACACACTGAGATGTAGGATGATTTTAATTGGATTTGATTTAAGATCATGATTCGAGGGGATTTCAGAGCTTTTCTCTTCATCACGCTCTCTCTGGATATGTGCGGCAGGCGTTCCAAGTGCGTTTATGAACTTCTGCATGTGTTTTGTGTATTTGTGTGTTCACTGAAAATAGAATTATGCGTACTGGGATCTGTGAGCATACTGTATGTGTAAAAAAAAAAAGATAAAGTTGCACATTTTATTTAAATCTGTTTACATATAGATGTTAGTAAAGATCGTCACCGTGCGTGTCTATAATCATCAGCTCTGTATTACTGCAGTATGGTTTGTCTGGAGGTCAGAGGTCAGTCTGTCTAAAGGGCCAGTGCGCAACATTTTACAGCTTGCAAAAATCAGTTGATTGAGCCTTAAATGTTACATTTTCACAACACATTTCTGTTGGATCTCTAATCTGATTAGCATGCTTGTACTTTTGTGTACAGTAGGGTCAGTAAGGTCTTATAGATAATCTAATTTCTGTTCAATAGTAGAGGCTATATCAACCATTTTACCAACCTGAGCTCTTCAAATATTCCCAAAGAAACCACAGATTTGCAGGTCAAAAGACAAAGATGCCCAAACGTGGTTCAAAAGTGAAAGTCTTTTCAGTGGCTATATTTCACTATGTACAGTAGTGAGGACCTGCTTTGCTTTGTGAATTTAGTTTGGTTTTAATGACGTCTTAGGTGCCTCTTTTCCGTTTCCTAAAAATACAAGAATAAGCTGCTTGTTTGTTCTCCCCTTCTCTGCGTTTTCCTCTCTTTTCCACTTCTCCTCTGGTTTACATCACTGTCGCAGTCAATAAAACAAACTCAGAAAAGCATACCGGATCAAAGGAGGTGAAAAATGAATGCCTCGTACGAACTTTCAGAGAGTAAATGCTGTCTGACAGAAATAAAACGTATCGCTGTGTATGTCATGCTACAGTACATCTCCACAACGACTAACGCATCGTCGTACATCCGCAAAAGCAGATGGAGGTTACATCACATCTCCTCTCTCTCTCCTCTGTCCTCTGGGGCGAGTGAAAACGAGACGAGAACAAACGAACCTGTGGCTGATTAATGGTTCAGTTTCACGTCGGCGAGCCACACCGGTTCATTTTCAGCTTTTTAAACATGATGTTCAAAACAGTCTTTTTCTTTTTACGTTACATAATTCCAGTCTGTCCTCTTAAAACTGTACTGTGCATTTGTTCTTCAGTGTGTTTGCGCAGACAAGACAGACATTCTTCCTGTAATCAGATTTAAAAAAGAAGTATTTTAAATGTTCAGTGAATGCATGCCGAGGAATGTCTGCATTGCTGCTGTAAGAAAGGTTAACATGGGATTTTGATCCTTATCTAAACCCTGACCTTCGGATGGTGAATCAGTCTCCTTGTGTCCTGGTCAGAGTTGTAATCTAACATCTCAACTATCTTTACACTGTGGCCAAAGCCGGCAAACTGCTACAGCAGAAATAATGTGATCTTCCCCCGCTTCAACGGGCAGGTCAGAGGTCACCGCCAGCGACAGACGAGCGTCACAGGAGCTGAGCCTCGTTTCCTAAAAGCACTTTAAGGCTGAGATGATCGTAAATAGGATCTTACGAACCTTCTCAAGCTTAAGAGGTCTTTCTGAAAAGCATCATAACTGAAGACACTCTTAGGAATGATCGCAGATTAGCCTCGCACACATTCGTGGGTGTGGAAATAAGTCGATTTTGTGTTCGCAACTCGTTTCCGCTGTGGCCGAAAAAAGTAAGTTATTGCAGGTTAAATGTTTATTAACCCTCGTCACCATGGTTAAAAAACCCCAGTGCTGATTGTCGGTAGAATATAAGAAACAAACTGTGGTCTCCTGTGTTAAAGTCTTATACATTGTGGTAAATATAAGGTTCTGGGGCTGTACATCAACATCAGGATACTTCCAGTTTTGCTCCTGACAGACGAGACACATGGTCATATCAGGCATTTGGACAAACGACTGATGGTGTTGTGTTTTTCTTGGGAGGGCAGCCTCGTGCAAATACTTGCAGATGCATTATCAGAAACACAGAACGAACAGGAATCTATACAAGAAGTCAGATACATGAGACCAATGCAAATTTGCACGCAGGGACATGAAGACAAAGTATATTCTGTGCCTGCTGTATTTCATAATATTACATATTTTAGGCTCTTTGAACAGGACTGAGATGCTCTCAACACATGCATTATTATGTCGAATTAGAATACAAAAAGAAAACACTGACACTCTTGTGATATTCCTTTTCTTTCTGGGACAGCACTATGAGGATACGATCACTGAAAAAGCGCTTTGATATATATCTTTCCCTGAGCCGGATTCCCCAAAGTGTTCTTCAAAATAGGATCATGTCTTTGTTCTGTCAACTTGTGGAGCTGATTTTAGGAGTGAGGACCTTTTGGGAGACGAGATAACAGCCTGTCTTCTAAATTGCAGGAGGCAGAAAAACATGAATCGCCGTTTTATTACTTGTAATTTTGTCGACATGAGTTTTATACACGCTCTCTCTTCTGTTCTTTCTTTTTCTTCTTGTCCTGTCACTCTGTTCCTCGTTCTGTGATCATGAAGTGTTGAGGAGAGAATATGCGAGCATGTGCTGAGGTAGGAAACAGGAAGATGAGAGCAAGCGATCAAAGAAACAGGAAGAAAGTATTGGCAGGGAGCTGTCAGTGAAAAGGACAAAATCCTGTTGTGCTGTGGAAATGGTGGTTTGTGCTTTTTAGGAATGGCAGTCTGTCGGTCCACCGCTTTGGTTCAAACTGAGATATGTCAACATCTATTGGATGTATTGTAATGAAATGTTTGTTGACATTCAGTGATCCTCTGTTTCTTCTAGCGCCACCATTTTGGGTAAATATCTCAACAACTGTTGGATGGATTGTCATGAAATTTGATAAGGACATTGAAATGGGATGGGGAGACCTAATGACTAACTTTTTTTTATCCAGCACCACCATATGTTTTTATTTATTCGGAGCAATATCTTAACATCTCCTGGACGGATCGGCCCAAATTTTTGTACAGGCATTCATGGTTCCCAGACGATGAATCACGCTGCCTTCTGTGATCCGTGGACTTTTTCTCGTCACTGGATATAGCTGACATTTTTGGTTTTGAGTGAAATGTGTCAACAACAACTGGATGGTTTGTCATGAGCTTTGGAACTGACCTTCATGTTCCCCGCAGTATGAACTGTGCTAACTTTATCGATCCGCTAACTTTCCATCTAAACGCCATCATCGCTTCTTTTGTTTATGACCTGAAAAACTGGCATTCCCGTCAGCCTCTGCTGTACTTTGTGGTTTAGTGTTAATTAGCAAATGCAGCTGTAGCACGGCAAGTTGACATTGTTAGCATATTAGCATGCTGATGTTAGCATATTAGCATGCTGATGTTAGCATTTAGCTCAAAGTACAGCCCCACAGAGTCTTTAGCATGGCTGTAGACTCCTACTCCTACTCCACACTCCAGACGCACCGCAATTGTTGCTTTTCTTTGTGTCAATACTGGGAAATCGAACAGTATTGTAGCCTGACATTTCTAGGTATGGCGACCTGTGATGACACCACCATTGTGAAGACTTGTGCATAGAAAACAGTGGGTGTGGCTTTTTGTGACGTGTATTAGATGTCACAGGTTTGTGTTGCCCTTTTGTCTTATTTTTGTGTTTTATATTTCTCATGAAACTATAAAGTGCTTTGGCTGAAACCTTACACCAGATAGTATTGTCTAACAGGAGACGTCGTCATAGACTCAACCTTACTACAATTTCCTCTTTCAGCAGGAATTTATTGAATCCTTGCTGTGTACTCGCTGCCACAGAAGCGAACAACAGAGTAGGAAATAAGAGGAGGAGGATGTTTTGTAGAGGGTGGAAGCTGTCAGACAGTGATGGTGGTGATGAGCACGATGATGGCGTGGATGTGTAATGTCCTGTTTAGAGGGGAGAGAGGGAGAGAGAGATCCATTCATCCCTCCATCCATCCCTCCCTCCCTCCATCCCATCCTCTGGGAAACAAACACCAAAGGATGATGGGAAGGCGTACAGTAATATGTAACATGGTGATATTTTAGCGAGAGAGACCCTGAGAAGCTGTGTGGCAGAGGAAGACAGGTGAAAATCCGTAAAAGAAATCTCCCACTCCCTCAGTCTTTGCTTTACCATCATGCACATAATGACAATAACGAGAAGTGACAGAATTTGGTGGTAATAACAGCTGACTTGAGTCTGGTGTTTTGTTTGTGAGAATTTAGCTGTTAAAATGCAAAAACAGTAATCCCACATAACATAAATGCAGCATTTGACCATCAGGTAAAGCTACCTTGAGACGCAGTTCATAGCAGCGTGCTAACTGGAGGTTACCAAGCTAGCTACCAGGAAAAAAAACATATTTAACTAAATAGGTTTTGCTTCTCAGGCTTCATACAGGCTGCTCAGCCTTGTTGGTGGAGTTTTTTGGGGCTGTATGATATGCAGCCTGGAAGGAATACCTGCAGACACCATTCAGGGGTGAAAAAGTACCCAGCCACCCCCTATTAGTATAGAGGGTTCCCTCGGGCATGGAATTCCTGGGGTAAAATATTATGAAACTATTTTGAAACTTCATTGGTAAAAATGTGAAGGGAGTGTAGTCTAGATTGGCTGTGTCTGCTCCAACAGGATATGTCTGTCTTCCTCCCCTCAAAGGCCAGTACTGTTAAGATAGTTTGCTACTGGTCAATGTCAAAACAACCAAATCCTTTATTCTTATTATTTATATACTTACGTCTGGTAAAATAGAATCAGACATGATCTCCTTCACCTCTGTTTGTCTCTTCCCCATTTCATGGAAAATTATGTTAACTTACCCTGTTGGACTGCAATTTGGAAGCCAATAACTTCTTATCTCATAACTTCTTCATGCTCCAGACTATCTACTGATAAACAAGGACTCTGTGACCTGCAGACAAAAACATTAAGGTGAACTAGTAACGCTCTCCACCTGCAAGTAACTGCCAGATGAATTACAGGATATTAGATATTAACTGTGCACGTTGAGCTGTAGCCATAAGCCATAAAATGATATCCCAAAGAAATTTTTTGGCCAAATAAATGATCACTGGGCATGAAAAGTGTTGAAAAATAAACATTTTTTCCCGAAAGAACCAGAGAGTAAACAAAGCTGCTCAGGGAGTGTGTGTTTTGTGTGCTTGATCGTGCATGACAGCACTTGGCTGGATGCTCGGTCACGTAGCAGCGTGAGAAGAGTGATCCACAACGCTCAATGCAGGTAACTTTATATGCAAGACCACTACATTTACCCCTGCCCCAGGTGTGTTTTGCTGATATCTATCCATCCATCCATCCATCCATCCATCCAACAATAAGTTTGTTTTACACGTCCAGTCAGGAGCTGACGCAAGCAGAGAACTTAAATATCTGTTTTTACATGTGTGTGTGAAAAGGTGGAAGTAATTACATCTGCTCCGGTTACTGTGATGAATTGTACAGGAGTTATTGGCTCAAGTTGTTCAGGGTCATCTGTTGTGTACTGTAGGTTCGTAATTTCCCCTTTTTCTCCCACTTCAAAACAATTCAGTTTGAACTCTGCCCTCGCGGCTTTTTGGAATTGCAAAGTTGCATCACAGTCGACAGTGTTTTCCTCACGCACTCAAGTGCACTTTTTAACTTCTGCCAAAGTCTGGACTCCAGTTTTCCAGTTTTTACTTAAACTCTAATGTCAGTGAAGTGGCTGTGCCTACACTACACCTGAAATGTTGACATTTTGGAGGTACAAAGCGTTATTCAGTAGTTTTATTAAAGTAGTGTTTTTTATTTCTCTGTTCCAGCTCATGTTTTAATGAGTGGATCTTGCTGTACGTGGTTTAGACTGTAGGTGGCGGTGCAGTCGGTGAAGTTCAACGTGCTCTCCTGACGTGGATATCCTGGTTCAGCAGTGTGTGTTGCCCGTTCATCATCCCATCCATCCTGTTTTTTAAGCAGACAGTCGAGAGTCAGCACCCGAGTTTGAGGACGTGAGACATGACGGCCCTGCAGCGTCCCTTGTGACCTTTGACCTGGAAATGTATGGTGGCGTTACAGGAAGCGAGGAGGATCAAAGATGACAGGGAGAAACCGGAAGAGATGAGAGGAGAATAAGCTGACAAACACACACCAACCGGCGTATGATATCCATGAGATCAATGGAAAAGCACAGGACAGGGGTCAAAGGTCAAGACTGTTTTCTACTGTAATAAGCACATTTCTACTTCATGCAATAGGAAGACGATTGTTCATAGACTGGAGCCTGAAGTACTCGGATCTTTTACTTATGTAAAAGTAGCAAAAGTATTAGCATCAAGATATACAAAAGTACAAAAAGTAAAAGTACTAATAATGCAGAATGGCCAATGATATATCTTATATTAGTGGATAATATTAAACTTAATATGTTGCTTTTATATACTCCTGAGTAGCTTGTTAATTTCCCCCTGGGGATCAATGAAGTCTGATTGATATAAAAATGTTTTTTATTGTTAATCTGGAAAGTAACTGAAGTTATAAAAGTATTGTAGTGAAGTAAAAAGTACAATATTTCCCTCTAAATTGTAGTGGAATAAGAAGTATAAAGTTACAGAAAGTTAAAATACTCAAGTAAAGTACAAGTATCTGAAATTGTAAGTTATTTTTGACCCTGGATACAAGAGAAGAAGCAGAATCAGTTTCATCATCTAAATATAACTTTTATTGTATTTGAATTAATGCAGTGAGGTTGAGTGTTTTTGACGTTTTTTAATTTATTTAGTCACTTAATTTAATACAGAAAAGTAAATTTAATTTGCTTTAAATGAACATTTACAGGCCGTTTTCACACTGGCTGCCCAAATATTTTATTACTATTATTATTTGGTATTTGCACAAAGAAATTATAATTTATTAAATAATTTAAGCCATGTACAGAAATATAGGGGTGTTCTCAGAGTTTTAGGATGCGTTCAGTAAACAAACGCTGGTGGTCTTCAGGGGGGAAAGGGTTAAAAACAAACTTCTAATACAGGATAAATGTGGGTTTTATAACAAAACGCCTTTATTGGTTACTTAGCTTGGTCATGAGACAATTTTAAAAGATGACCAGTTTTGACCTTTGCAGGACTTCGTCAGAGTTTAAAACAACATTTATCTAGTAGGTAGTTTAAAATGTGACTCAGTGACTTCACCACAGATAATGTCTGTAACACTGACGCACATCCAGAGTGCAGTAAAGAGGTTTTTAACGCAGCAGGAATGAACACGAGTTGAGCACCCAAAAAATAAAAAACAAGTATAGTATTAGTGTCAGGAAATGATTCTAGTTCCAGACTGGAAATCACCTCCTAACATCTGATAAAATACCAGCGTAACAAGTTAGTCCTGGAGATGGATTTCTGAACATCACACCAACTTTCTGGATTCACTTCTCTGTGTTTTCATGGAGAGCAAAGCTACAACCAGAAAACATTTAGACAAATAAAAAAATAGAAGACGTTGCTGTGATGGCCTGTGCTATCAACTGAAAAAGGAAAAAATGTGCCAAAATGAAAACTTAGGCCAAAATATGTTGTTATCCGTCATCCCAAATGTATAAAAGAAGTTCACAGCTATGCTAAATTAATGTTTTATGGCGGCTAAAAGGGAAAGAATCTCGACTACAGGCGGTCATGTTAAATGTTATGTTTCTTTCTTGTCTAATTTTGTCTCATTTGTTTTTGTTTAGTCTCAGCCCTCCGTGTTACTGCTCCGTCCTCAGAGTTATGCTTATTTGTAATACTCGTCAATCCCCTGTGCATCGACTTCTGTTGTCTCAGAGCCATTTTTATTTGTTTGTTTATCTCTCTTTTTTACCGCCTGCCTTTGTTAGATAATCAGGGTCGTGAAATCTGAACTCTGCCGGGGTCGACACGAGGTCAAAAGGTCGCGGTGTCATCTATTTTAGCTGCTGTTGTTCTGGGCCCCACAGCTGGAGCGCTGACAGACATTTTCCAGGCTTGTTTCGACACACACACACACACACACACACACACACACACACACACACACACACACAGGCCTCTGCACAGCTGTTGAAAGGAATCAGAGTTGCAGGCTGGAATTTTCCTGCAGGATTTTGTCGATTTATTGATTTCACATAGCAACAAAAGCTCACACTTGCGTCTTAGCCAGGTGCTGATAACCTGAGTGAGTCCTCTGTCATTTCCCCAGATTATTCTATTAATTCCACAAATAATTCCTGTGGAGCAGCCTCACATTAAATATCACGTTGTCAAAAACAAGCCAGACTTTTGGAGGATGAGATGTCAGGTTCGCTCTGTGGTGCAGGATGAAAGGGTCGTTGAGTCATCACTTACATGTTTTTTAAAGCTGCAGTAATCCAGATTTTTATATTAATAGATCTAATGACTGTGTGTAATATGGAAGTTACCTACAGCCGACTCTTTCAGCTCACTGACTACGTTTACATGCGCACTAATTTTCCACTATTATTCCGAATATGACAATATTCTGAATTTGATGCGGGTCATGTAAACAGTTTGGATATTCCGAATTAGGCCTTACTCTGAATGTGGCATTTTCCGATTAAGACATGAGCGCATTTGGAATATGCGCCACACACGGCCTCCCGCCTGTTTACGCTCAGCTCTGTGTGTAAACAAACCAACTAGCCAACAGTTTGCAGGGCTGGGGTGGAGATGCGTGCACAAAAGAAAAGCCCACATTTCTGGTGGGAAGTAGAAACACACCTACTGTTAAACATGATGAAAGACTCAGACATCAACAGGTTTTTGGATATGTGCAAATATCACAACGCCGGCCTTTTAAAGAAGGTGGCTGAATGAATGAAAGAGGGAGGCTGAGTTTGCACAGTCCAACAAGGCTGCTTGTAAACGGGAATATCAGTGGAATATTCATTTTCATTAACCACGCAAACAGCTTAGTAGGAATATTGTCTTTTTTTCATCCCTCATTTTGTGCGTAAATGTAGTCCTTGTTTTGGTTTTCAGCATCATCAGAAGGGCAGAAACACGACTAGGCAACCGCTTGCTAAAAGGTTTGCCCTTTTTATATAAGATAATATGTCAGGCATTTTATTTTACAGCTTGTTTCACTGCCCCCATGTGGCCAAAATGCATAATAAAAAACTATTAATGCTGCTTTAAAGTCGTATTTAAGAATTAGGAGTTTGTACTGATGTAATTCGGGGTTGTCCATTTTGTTTTTTTAACCTCTTTGCACCATGTTGGGGGGAAAAAGAAGTGTCATGCCTTGGATTTAACTTAATACAAACAGATGTCCGAGAGATTCAGGCTGAGAACAGAGGAGTCCAGTTGTTGATGTTGGAGTCCGGGTGGAGGAGTGGGGTCAGATCTGGACTTAAGCAGCTTTAAACAGCAGAATATCCTGATGGCTCCACTCTCACTCGGGTGAGATTGCTCCACTAGAAGTCACAATACTTGAGTTGAAAAGAGGAGAAATGCTCCTGAGGCAGAGCTTAGTTTGTAGACTCCTCTTCCTCATCCTTTCTTCTTTTTTTTTCTTCCTCTCGTCTGACACTTTTCTCTCTCAGCGCTCTCCTGTCTGTCCTTTTTATAGAGCGTTTATCCTGTCGTTTTAATCCTCCTCCTCCCACTCGTTCTCTCCCTCCCTCCTTACCTCTCGTTCTCTTTTGCTTCTTCCCTCCAAACCTCCTTCTCTTCCTTCTTTACTTCCTTGTCAACCTCCCTTTCTCATTTTCCCCTCCTATCTCCTCTTTTTTCTACCTCCTTCTGGACCTCTCTCCTCTCCTTCCTTGCCTCCTTTTCCCCCACTTCCATCTATTTGTTCTCCCTTCTCTCCTTCCCTCCCTCCTTTTTCCACTCTTTACCGCCTTACTCTCCTTATTAGCTTCCTCCCTTCCCTCCTTACCCCCTTTCTCTCACCCTACCTCTTTCTCTCCTTTCTTACCTCTTTCTCTCCTTTCTTACCTCTTTCTCCCTCCTGTCTCCTCCCCCTACCTCCTTGTCTTGTTCTCTACCTCCTACTTCATCTCCTCCACCTCTTCTTTCAGCCTTCATTGCTTACCTTCTTATCTTCTATCTTCCCATTCCTCATCCACCTCCCTTTACTCCTTTTCTTTCTTTCCTTCCTTACCTCCTCCTTCTCCTCTTATTCCTCCTCCTTTCTTCCTTCTCTGCTTCCTTTTAGTGGCCCCACCTTCCTTTTTCCTTTCCCTTACACCTCCTTTTGTCCCTTCTTTCAGCTGCCTAATTTTCTCTCTTCCTACTTCCTATATCCCGTCCTACATCCTTCTCTCCCATTTTAACTCCTTTTCTTGCTCTCCCCCTCCTCATTTCCTACCCTACCTCCTAATTTTCATCTTATACATCATTCTCACCCTCCTTTCTTCCTTCTCTGGTCCCTCCTCTCTCCTTTTCTTACTTCCTATCATCCCTTCCTATCCCCTTATATCCCATATTAGCTCCTTGTCTTGCTCCCTACCCCCTTTCTTTCCTTCCCTACCTCCTACTTTCCCTCGTATACCTCCTTATCTTCCCTACCTGATTTAGCTGTTGTGTACTTCTCTCTTTCCTGACCTCTTTTTACTCCCTCCTTACTCCCCCTCTCTTCCCTCTACCACATTCCTTCCTCCTTTAACCCTCCTATTTCAACTTTTCTCTCCTTTCTTACCTCTTTATTTCCTTCCATGGCCTTCTATCTTTCTTCCTATCTCCTTTCATCCCTCATTTTCACAATCCTCTCTCCTTCCTACCTCCTTATTGTCATCCTTACCTGCCTATTTCCCCTCATTCTCTCCCTCCATTTCTTCTGTTCCTTACCTCCCACTTACCTCCTCTTGCTATCTCTCTCCTTCCCTATCTCCTTGTCTCCTTCTCTCTTCCCTCTTCCTCCATCTCTTCCCTCCTTCCTGTTTCCTCCTCCTATCCCACTTCCCTTCCCTCCCTCCTTTCTCTCCTCCCCTCTCTTGTGTTTATGTTCTCAGCTCCTGGAAGTCAACTCAGTATGCAGCGCTCCTCCTCCTCCTCCTCCTCGTCTTCTCTTAATCTAACTCACTTCTCAGCCCTCCCCAACCCTCCCTCTCTCTCTCTCCCTCCTTTACTCTCTATGTCTCTCTCTCACTTGCTCACTTGCTACTTTAACTCAGAGCTGCTGGTCTTCTCATTCAGCTCATTGCTGCGATGCATTCGTGTGTCTGACACCAAAGTCTGGATAACCAGGGCTGAGAAATCTGCAAGGACCGACTGCAGGGGATTTTAATTTAGAGAAAGTGACACCCCAATACAGGTACTGTGTGTGTGTGTGTGTGTGTGTGTGTGTGTGTGTGTGTGTGTGTGTGTCTCAAGTGCACTTTGACATCTCAGATGCTATCTGTCTGCTTTGTGGTTTTCATACTTGCCGCCTTTTCTGATTTGTCTTCTTCACTGTTAAAAAGTTGATGGATGAAGGATTCAACTTTTTGTGTGTGTGTGTGTGTTTGTGTGTGTTAAGACTGTATAGCAGAGAATACCTTTGTGACATAAATGATGAATGATATCACTGAATTTAATTCCTTATTGGGATAATTTTGACTCAAAATTTTGCATAAACCTCAAGAATTCAAGGTGTATTTCTGCAGTTATAAGACCTTTTGTTTCTTAGAATCTGTCCAGTTTTTTCCCAAACGTCTATATTTTGGAAAACAGCAGATGCCTCTACTAAAACTCATGGACCCCTGGGAGCTCTGTTGGCTAAAATTAGGCAGGTGCAACTTTGTAAACACCATTCATTCTTTATTTGTCTTTTAAAAGATCGTAAACAAGCTTACTTACTTAATTCTCCCAAATGAGGTCAAGCTTTTGATTTAAAAAAAAAAAAAAAAAAGAAGAATCTAGAAAGTATCTTGAATCTCGCGCCCCTGAAATGGCTCTTATTTAGCCAAAAAATGTAGTGTATAAGAATTGTTTACAGATTAAAGGTGGTTTACACTGACTGAAAGAAGGCTAGAATATTTTAGAACATTTGCAACACGTCCAAATTTAGGAAATTGTTTGTATTTTGAGGGAAAAAAAACAATATACGTTTTAAAGAGTCTTCAAATTGAATCACATTTTCTTGCTTTCCGTCTTAAAATGTCAGCGTTTTCATTGTGTAGCTGCATGCACAACCAATGAAAACACAACGCACTTCTTGCACATACATAAACAAGGTTTTGGCATCACCCCACTGATCCACGTCTATTAGTATTCGTCTACTGACCTAACATTGAATTCCAGACAGTAGGGAGTCTGTGTGATCTCCGAAAACTCTGAGTGTGTGTGGTAACATGCCAGTTTAGTCACGACTGACACAATAGGGCTGCTGTGTCGACGCAAGACTTGTTTCTGTGGCTGAGCCTCAAGTCTTTAGCACTGCCAAGGGGCCTATTAGGTGTGTGTGTGTGTGTGTGTGTGTGTGTGTGTGTGTGTGTGTGTGTGTGTGTGTGTGTGTGTGTGTGTGTGTGTGTGTGTGTGTGTGTGTGTGTGTGTGTGTGTGTGTGTGTGTGTGTGTGTTCTTTCTTGTCGGTGTTGCCGTGAATGAGTAAGTACCTTTGCATACTAATGCATGCCAGGTTGCTCAGTTGTGATGCATCTCTGAGAGCATCCTGATGAGAGCGGCCGCTGCTCCTGATTAATCTGATGAAAGAATCATGGGGCCACAGAAGGAAATTGAGCACATTATTTATGTGAAATGCTGAAATGGGGACGTGAAATGAATAATGAATTTGGTTGTTTTTGCAGGGATGAGCAAAAACCTTTGAAATGAACACTTCTTAAACTGGAAAACTATTTTTGGACGAGCCCAAAAGTGAATTTGATTCATCAAATCTGACTTCTAAGGTCAAAAAAATGTATATACAGTATGTATTATATGTGTGCAAGCCTTATTAATTTGTACTTATTTCACAAAATTACACAAGACCAGAAAGCACCAGAGTACCTTTTATAAGTACTGATGGGACAAATGAAGCATAAGGGAGAAGCAGGTCACAGTTTATGCACTAGTGGTTTATTTTAAGTCTAATACAGAGCTGGTAGAAAGAGCCGACTGTAAACGTATTGTGCCTCACCAATGAAGCAGCAAAGCCTTGAAGGCATCGTGAGGAAAAACATACTGGGAAGATCTGGGAAAACGCACTGTATGGTATAGTGAACTGGGAAACCCATTCAAACTGAGAGCACAGCACATCAGTGTGACTTCCTACCAGGTTTCTTTGTTGGAGTAAGAAGTGGAGAAACTGATCAATGCAGCAATCATATAGAAAACTATTCAATTTAAAGTGTGAAGAAAGTGTACTTATGTTAAATTATTGATGCATTAACATGTCATCAGTAGTCTAATGTTGTAAAAGTAAAAAAGTGTATATATAAGGATAGAATATATGTTTCATTAATTAATTTCTGTATGTTTTGCATGTAATATGTTGATTTATTATATGTAATTCCTCTACCATCCAGTGTTGTCAAAGAGGAAAACCCTCCTGTCTCCTACAAATTACATTTATAAACTACTAATTTTTTAACAGCAAATACGTTCTGAGAGAAATGCAAGGCTACCTGAATTGACGGGAAGCTATGACTGATCAATTTAGTCTGCCATGTCTCTCGGCAAGAATTTAAACTATGTGATCCGAAGACAAAAATACTGTGTAGTCTGATCCCAGCATTAAATTCAAATATCATACACATATCCAGCTAAATACAGTATTTTGAGGAAATTCAGAAAAGTCTGATTATATAATGTTACCCTTACAGTTGTACTGACCAGCTACTGTAGCAACTTGTGCCAAATATCACTGACGTAACAGACCTTCACCTCATGTCAGTAACTGTATCATGAGTAAGACGCCTAATCTGTATCCAGTTAGGAAAAGGAGGAACGTTTCCAGACAGTAATAAAGTGCAGTTATTATGTTAATATCAATGGCAAAAATTAAAAATGTCCACTAATCCAGGGAAAATAAACTACCTCATCACCTCCTGCTAATGAATGAGCGGTCGTATTACTCTCTGTCGCATTTGCACTGTTCTTGCCAAGAAGTGGGGGGCAGGATGAAAGGCTGAGGTTAATGAGGAAAAGCACCCGGAGGCACGAACAGGAGCGCCCATGGGAGAGACAAATATACACAATCACATTAATGGCAGCCCGACGGAGAGGTGAGGGAGGGAGATAAACAGAGAGGAAGGAAGGCTGGGAAACACGAGGCAGAGCGGAGAGAGTTTTAAAAACCGCGAAAGAATGAGTGAGATCTGGTGTGGAGGGGGGGAAAAAAAAGTAGCATCTGTTAGCCATCAGAGCACATTTCTTTTACTTTATCACCACCAGGAAAGGGGTACAAAAACACACCTATAAACACACTTCTTTCTGCTGCACATACACATGCATGTAATCACAACCACACAAAGGTCCAAACAACCAGTGCAGGAATATGAAAGTTTTAGCAGGTGCTGCTTTGTACGCTGTGTCCCTGATTGTAATTACTCCTCCTGGCAATGTCGTCGTCCTGTTTGATCTCCAGAGTTGAACCGCGGCTTTGAAAAACATTAGCACGGGCTTGCTAAGCTGAGATGGAAATGATAATTCACGCTTTTATCTCGTCCCGTCTGGACTATTGTAGCTCCCTTTTCACCTGCCTCAGCAAACCATCCCTGGATCATTTACAAGTGAAATGACAACTGTGGCTAGCAGAGGCCGGTTTCACAAAGAGATTTTAGGCTGGTCCGTAGTTTTAGGCCAGATCTGATACAGATCTACAGATGCTACAAGTTTTTTTTTGTAGCTGAATTTGACCAAGAAAATGTCCTTGTAACTGTAGAACCTTTCCAGAAGGCACGAGTGGACAGAGCTGAGCGGTTTGACGAAGTTGCTCGGTTTCCTAGTTTGAAAAAAAAGTCTTAATTTACCCAAAATTCACTCTTAAGATAGTCAAGAACTAGAAAGCTTTGTGCAGCAGATTAAATTGGATGCTTATCTGAAGTCTGACTATTAGTTTGATCTAAGCCACATAGTCAAAGTCTGTCTTTGTGATGCTAGCTGGCACGATTTTATCAGCTCTAGCTAGTTAATTAACTTCTAACTGCGAGTTGGTTTGAAAATTCGGCTTTGTGAGTTTTTCCGGGTTTCATAGTTTTTAGCTCATTTCAAAATGAGAAATTATGCATTTGATGGATCTGATATGATGCTAACTCTGTGTAATGATGCAAAAGAGACGGAGACTGAAGCTAACAGAGCTAACAGGAAGTCGGCATCCTCACCAGCTGATGATCCATGTAGAGGACAGAGAAATAAAGAAACAGCATTGTTCTCGTTACAGGGTTTAGTTAGAGTTAGTTAGCCTGTGTATTATAATACAGTATAAGAACACTGTTCAGATGTTTCCTATAAGAATACATAAAGGTTACTTGGACAAACAACACAGAGGTTAGATTTGTTTTTCTGTTAGCATTTTAAAGAGAAAAGGCTTTGAGGATGAGAACGAACTTGTGTCTTTGGCAAACACATCTCAGGTAAACATCCCCGAATCCAACAAGAGATGTCACATTGTAACCCCAGTTAGCTTATGATATGCTAACTTTTGTTCTCGGAAGTAACCCTACTGCTGTAGGTACCCAGATACCAGGCCAGTAACTGCGTTGCTTGAGGACTCATATGGTCTGTGTGTGGTTTTTGCAAGCTTGTGTTTGCATGAAGGCATGCATATGTTTCAGTGAAGCCTTGTTTTGGTTCATTGTTACCCCCCTTTCCTCTGCCGCCCTGTATGATTTGTCTGTCATGTGGTTTGAATTGTCTCCCTTCCTGGTTTTGACTACAGCCACAATTGGACAGAAAATCTAAACAAAAGGGAAGACGGATCTGTACTCCAATTGTTGAATCTACTCTTTTTAGATCTCTGACAGTAGTGGCAAGGTGGCCACCAACTTTGGAGAACCAGTTCAGTGTGGTCAAAAATGTATCACATCTCAAACACATCATTGATTCGTCATATTTCTTTCAGTTTTGATCGTCAGAATTTGCAAGAAAGTTCTTTGCCACAAGTTATGTTTGAGTTTCCTTTTATGGTAATAAACACCTTGTGTTTATGCAGCTGCAAACCACGTGCAAAATTCCTCGGTCGACATTGGTCAAACGTGCTGAGAACAATCAGATTAAATGTGTTTTTTAGTTGTGGTTTATTGTATTCAATTACAGCATTTCCCAGTTTGGATTTTACATTACTGGAATATTTTCACCACAAAAACGAACAAAAGAAAGGAGGCAAGCAACACTGGACGTAGCACATTAACCACACATGAGCAAAGCAAATCCAGTGTATCAGCAACAGAGTGACTCAGCATTTACTGATCCTCCGCACAATGAACGCATATAACGCGATCGCAGCGTATCAATTGAATAGTCTCACATCACTGGGAACAGGATACGCACACACAGACACACAGGCATCACAAGCCTTAGTGGAAATGATGCACTTTTTAGTTCAAGGCTCCCAGATCTGTTTGGGTGTGAAATCTGGAGTTCATGACCTCCAGTTCCTTGTTGTGATTGGTTGGGCTGTTGGTTGCCAGCATCACGGACGGGACCCTGGGGTGCCAGGCTCATCTAGCTAAACACGTTTACGCCTCCTCCACAGAGTGTAAAAAAACAAAAAAAAAAAAGAAAGGAAAAAACATGCTAATCTTAAAGTGGGACTATGAATCTTTTGCTGAACAGCGGCCACTGTGGCCACAAGTGGTCATAACAGGATGTGGTAAATGCTAAAATGTAGCTTAACAGAAGTGCATGTAGAGAAGTCATAAGTCAGTGACACAATAGCTAAAGTTTGAAACAGCATAGCTAGCATTAGCCACCACAAGCTAATTGCTAACAACATCAGAGTAGCAAACAGAAACGAGTCCTTCTGTTTCCATCACAGTTTTGTAGTTCGGTAATTTTGAGACAAAACTCAGTTTGTTTAAGTTTTCCTGCCGTGCTGTTATCCTGTGTTACTCTGTAAAATGACGCAGCTAAAAAATGGGTAAAAAGCTGGGAGCTTCTTGACTGATGATTTGAATCGTAGATGTTTAGGGGGGCAGTCCGACACAATAAACAAAATACTGTTCAATGAAACCAATGAAGGTATGGCAATGCCCTGCGGTTTTAAAGACGTGATGACACTGGTCGATTATTTCTGTTTGCTGTGGTGATTTCTATAGTTTGTGTTCGTTGTTGGTGTGTCAGTCGCACTGGATATTAGCTGTTTGCATTGGGTTGTCCAACGTCCTGTTTGCCCTCGTCTTTAGTACAGTTGCCGTATGCTAAGCACTCGTACATGAACCTGATGTAAACTTGAAATATTGTGGGTTTTATTTGTATTGTAGTCACCCCTGTTAAATTTGTTCTGGGGTTTTTAGAGAAAATGTCATTTTTTTACATGAAGGTAGAATTTGAGTTGCTGTGCAATAACGCATACTGAATGCATTGAGGGCAAATGTGCGCCGTGACAAATGTGTTATTTTGTGACATAAATACGCACATCTGTTACAGAGAAAATATGCGAGATAATGTATAGGTTTACTTTCTCTAAACAGATCTTAAATGTCAGTTCTTACCCTTGGCCTTTCAGACTTTACCATAGCATTGTTTTCCACTGAACCATGTTTGCTTTGAGACATTGTGTGTCACCCGTTTTTAGAAGAAAGTGAGACAAGGCCTCACCAACCTCTGCGGGCAACTCTCATCCAGTTTCACCGCAGTGTGATTGTCTGGTTACGTTTAGAATTAAGGTCAAAGCAATTTTCTCCAATCACGCTGTGTGGGCTGAGGCCACCTCAATTATAGACATGAGACGGTCACACACATGTGGAAGTATACAAACTGTGAGCGCGCGTACACACACACACACACACACACACACACACACACACACACACACACACAGGAGATGGCACACAGAGCAGGGCAGTCATAGAAACAACTATGAAAGGTTTAAGCCAGGATGCTTTAAAGGATGAGATAATGCTCGAGGCTGATTGCTTACAAGAGAGCGATTATATAAAGGCACGTATGGTCAGTCAGCTAAGTGAATTTCTAAGCCTTGATCAGGTTCTTTCAATCGCTCCTTTAAAGGCAGACCATGAAAGAAGAAATAACACAATCGTCGTCTCACAAATGAAATGCACTAAATGTTTTTGCAGCTACAGCCTTACTTGGTCTGGTATGACCAGTAGCGTGTGGCGGCTGTTGGCTAATGTTAGTTTTAGACGGATATTGCTGTGTTCGCTGGCTCTTTCACAAAGCTAGCGGCTGAAATTATCCAACAACTATTAAATGGATTTCTTTGAAATTTTGTACATGGTGCCCAGATGATGAATCTTAATGACATTGATCATCCTCTGACTTTTCCTCTAGCGCCACCAGGAGGCTGACATTTGTGGATGGTGAACATGGTATAAACAATTATACCTGCGTAACTGACCATGTAATGTGAAAAGAAATGCATTGTTTACTAAAGAAAGATTACTGAGGGCATCTTCAACCACAGTGTATCACAGCATATAATAACAATATGATATCCAAAAATACAGATTTCAGCGTTTACTAAACAATAAGCAGATACCCTGAATTAAACTTCTTCTTGTGTGTGTCTGCTCAGATGTTTTAATCGATGGCCTCATTGTACAGATTTTAATTTGCATCCATTTTTGGGAAAATCAGACAAAAACGAATTTCTTTCGCTAAAACGCTGAATCCCTTTTGAGCCAAATAGTTTCACTCAGGGGCTAAAAGTCCCTTTTATCCATTCTTATCTGAAGAACCATGAAGATTAGGCAAAAAAAACAAAAACGTCACCCACGAGGAAACAAGAGTCACGTGTTGTTCTTTACTGTTTCATGACTCTATATGGATGTTAATGAAGCTGAAAAAGGAGACTAAAAACTCCCCGAAGTAGCAAAGATCTGCTGAGTGTTTTATGGTTATTTATTTCTGCTTTAGAACATAAATGTAGTGTAAGTAAAAATACATACTTTGCAAAGTGTCCTCTACTGCCTGAGCATTCGTCCTGTAAGTATCGAGCCAATATAGGCGAACTGTTGTTCTTAAAATCTGTAAAAGTTCAATCAGGGCTCTGAGAGCTACAGCCAGACTTTAATTTGTGACTCCGGTACAGTATAAGACTGAATTTATTAGGAACAGCATATACGATAGTTAAAATCACAGAAAGAACCTGCAGGAATCTTTGGAAATACAGGGCATTTCCATAACTTACATACAGGGAAATTACACATTAAGATCACTTTACTAGTCATGAGGAGTAAAACTCATGTGACAACAGTTATGTCATGTCTTCTGTGGCTCTAAAGCCTGCTGCTTATGCACTTCTGGTTAGATACTGTCTGCACATGTCACAGGTACAAGGCAACGAAATGCAATGACAATAAAGTTGAATCTAATCTAATCTAATCTAATCTAAAGGCGCTTTGTCAAGTGTGAGAAAATGACCCATGTGATGTCACTAAGCTTATCTTGGTTTGGACACATTTGTAACTGGAAGACTGCGTTTATAAACTGAGGATCTGGAATCTGAAAGACGTATCAGCTGAGGAAACGATGTTCTTTTGCTGCCTTCTTGGCTCGGTCGCTCATTAAAAAGGGATTTTAGTCTCAGTGAGGATAAAGGAAAAAGACACTGTCGAGTTGCATTATTAGAAGTGCACAATCCACTGACCCACATTATGGATTTGAAGTCCGTATATCTCTGCTGCCATTCTTGTATTAAAGCACCCTTTAACCAAATAGCACACAGTTTATTCAATAGAGAAACTCTGACAGAGAACATTCAGGTATATTGTCTATAAAACCCTGATTCCTCCACTAACAATATCTTTTAATATCCTTTTTAATTAGCTTTAAGGTTATAAATCTCCATGTTATTGCACTGTCTGGCAGTGTTTATTTTCTAGTTCTAGTTCTAGCTCTCTGTGATGTTTACATGGAGTGAAATATTAAAAAACCAAGACTCCATGTTTCAGATGTCTGTGAAAGAGAGATTCCCCTCTAAACTTCACACTTGGTTCCATAATTTACTGTTCGAGGCACAAAGAAGTAAAACGATCCAGTATTTGAGTATTTTTACATTGTTGCATTGGTACGTTTACATAGTTAAAGAGGTACTTCTTCTAACTTTGCTAAAAGTACACACAATCCTCCAACCAGCAAGGGAACCTGTACTAAAAGTACTTCTTTCTTTAGCAAAATACCTGGCAATTTAGTTAATAAACCAGAACAAATTGCAGGTTTGAACATGATAGTTTCTGGTCCAATAGTCCAGCTTGTCTAAGACAGTAGAAGTAAATATATGCCTTTGTTAAACAGTGCAGTCCGTCTGTGTATCAGGTAAAAGCTCACTGTGTTGTGAGGATTTAGTAGCTGATTGATTTACGTGCTTTTGTGCAGAATTCCTCAGACTTCATGCTCGTTGTTTCTCAATGGGTATGCGCTATAGGGCTTTCATCACACAAACACACCACGCACACGTATATTAAAAATACATTTTTGTGTGACGGGGTGAACCGGTCGTGAAACGGGGACCTCAGATCTGTTTGTCTGGTTCTCGTTAACCTGCGGCCGCTGCTTCCCTCCATCAAACACACTCTGCCTCCTCTCCCTCACTCTTTCACTCCGCCTCATGTTCACTTTTCACTTGAAATTTGTTTTTCCCGTTTCCTCAGTCTCTCTTAAAGCCTCTTGTCTCTTCAGTCTGTCCTCTTCACTTGCTGTCTCTCCATCCTGTTATTCATTATTCACTCTGTCTCCAGACATGGGACCAAGTCATTGTTTAGCAAGTCACAAGTAAGACTCGAGTCCCGAGTCCTAAACTTTGAGTTTCGAGTCCTAAACAAGTCATAATGTGCTCTATTATATATTAAATGTAAACAAATCATGAAGGATTTTTAAAATTTTTATTTATTTGTTAAAACAAGTGCGACTGAACTTAATCATAACACTGCACTTTATACAGCATATAGCACTATTAACCACAACAGAATGAAGTTTGTATGTTTCTGTCCTGTCTTGTTGTAATTAAACAACAAGACTTTAAACTTTTTAATCTTTGGGTTTGGAGAAAGGTATCGAGTATTTTCAAGTCAAAAGGCTCGAGTCCAAGTGAAGTCATGAGTCATTGGTGTTAAAGTCCAAGTCGAGTTGCAGGTCTTCTTTGATTTTGTCACACACCTCTGTCATTCTCCCTGTCACTGCTGTGTGTTTCTCAGTCTACCTGAAGTTCAGCCACTGCGTGAGCGAATGCCTTCAGACTGATGGAAGACATTATGGATCCATTTGAAGCCTCAGATATATATTGTGTGTGTGGCTTGTGATGATTTTGAGATTAGAGCAGAATGATCTCCATGGGGAAGCTGCAGAAAGAAGGAGGGGAGTTAAACTGGGCCGGCGATGTCACATAAAGTCTCCCAGACATTATTAGCTGGAGCTCAGCCCATCCAAGCATCTCCTCTGTTCAGATAAGTGTATCCACTCAAGTATTTCTTAAATGGAAGAAAACATCTGTTTCAGACCGCAGGAAGAAAAAACAACAACTTCCAACTGTCCACTAGGGAATACTTAAAAATGTTTACTGGACTAATAATAGTTAATTACTATTTACTTGTCAGTTTGTTGCGTGGCAGCGTTTTAGTCAGTGACAAATGGATTTACCCCAGTGTGTGTGTGTGTGTGTGTGTGTGTGTGTGTGCTCCACTACAAGTCCTGCATTCAGAATATTACTACAATTACGCAAGTATTATCACCAAAATGTACTTGGTATCAAAAGTAAAAGTACTCATATGCTGAAAAATGACCTTTTACTATAATATATTGTATTATTATTATTACTGATGTATTTGTGTAATTAACATTTTACTGTAGGTTGAGGTGGAGTCGATTTGAACTATTTTATATACTGTTAATAGTTTAATATATTTTAACACATGATGGACTTATAAAACATCATGTTTTATTAGTTCATCGTGTGTTTTGTATGTAAAATCTGAGTCTGCAAAGTAACTAAAGCTGTCAGATAAATGTAGTGGAGTAAAAAGTACAATATTTCCCTTTGTAGGAGTTTGTAGTGCAGTAGAAGTATAAAGTAGCATAAAAAAGAAATACTCAAGTAAAGTATAAGAACCTCAAATTTGTACTTAAGTATAGTATTTGAGTAAATGTACTTAGTTACGTCCAGTAAGTGTCCTTTACAGTGTATTCCGCTTATGACTTTGTGTCTGAGATTGCATTGTGATAAAATATTCAAAACACAAGGTTCACTTTCTAGCTTTATTCTGGAGCTTTTGACTGAATCCCACAGCCTTCTTCAGCCAGTGGGACTTGCTCACATGTCAACACGAGTCTTTAGATGTCGTAGGTCATGGCAGGTGATCCAAACCCGTGAGAGAAAACTAAGTGAACGAATCCCAAGGTCAAGGAAGGAGGACAGACTGACTGACAATTTGGACAGCTATGAACAACGGTGACTTGTCACCAAATGAAAAAGATTCATGCCGTTTTTGAATACAATTTAAAATGAATGGATAAATAAGTCAATAACATAACTAAAAACTGATGTTTGCAAACAAATCAAGAGCAGTGTTTATACAAGAACGTAATATTCTCAGTATTTTATAACGCTGAACAAAGACGGTTGAACTCACCACCATCTTCTGAAGAGACATAAACAGCAGCATTTACCTGCATTAAAGGAGTATTCAGGGATGTTGCATAAAGTTGGGACACTTGTGAGAGATGCATTTTAAAAAAAAAAAAAAAAAAGTAGTAATAATCAATCTATCTAATACCCTGACTTTTAACTTTTAGTATGGGTCAAACAGGAACACTGGACTCAAAACGTGACTTAAAAAATGATATCATCAAACTTTGGAAACGTCCCTCCAGAGCCACATAACAAATTAAATAACTGTTTCCATGGGCTGATTCAGTCATGTGTTGAATGAGTGGAGTTTCCCCTTTCTAATGAGGAAGGCTGTGGCTGAAGAGAGCCTTAAATTAGCATTCATTGTAGAGCAATCTCAAGGACAACAGTCAAAGTTTGAGCTCAACACAATAGGTGTTTTGCAAAGAATGGGTCAACTAAAAATAAATGAATAAAGGTCGTCAAACATATTCTTACAAAGAGAATGAGAGGAGTAATAATAAATGCACACACGACATCTGACTATTTCCTAACAGAACTAAGAGGGGATGGACGTTGTAGTTTTGTCAGTTAAACTTAACATTCAACGAAGTGCACTCGCTGATAAGACGTTTACCGTTAGCGTTTAGCTGCATTTAGGTCAGTGTCGGAGTGAGACGTCGACTCTGAGCTTCAGGTCTACAACATGTCGCTCACAGCATGATGTCTTGTTAGAGAATGACAGCAAAGATAAAAGCAGGGACGTCGTTGAGTGCATGTGAGTCAGTGTTAGTCATTGAATCTTTTAGGTTTTTTGCCTTTAAGGACTTGATGGTCGGTTGATAATGTTCACTGATTACAGCCAGTAGAGATTTCCATTTAATCTTTTTAGGCTTTGGTTTCTGGTTAAATTGTCAGAGGGAGGAGAAAATTAGTTGTGAATAGATAAAAGTAAGTGGTGATTAATGGTCTGTGCTGCCATACCCGATCCTCCATTTAATCTTTACATGCTTTCCTCAGTTATCACCGACCTCTCTCTCTCTCTCCTCTCGATAGGGGGACCACACGTGGGCCACCATGTTGGGTCAAAGTGTGCGGCTGCAGCCGGTGCCCATCCAGAGCCTGTCAGAGCTGGAGCGAGCCAGGTTACAGGAAGTCGCCTTGTACCACCTGGAAGAGAGGGACCTGGAATTCAAGATCAGCATCCCAAAAGGTACGAAAAACGCTGTTATAGGATACTGGAGATTTATCACGTTTTAGCCCAAGAAATACAAATTGTGTTTTCTCTTCTTGAGTTCAGGCTGTTTTTTCAAAGCTTTTCCAGTTTTATCGTTGATTTCCTACCTTTCATTGATTTGGATGCACCCAGATTATTTAGTGTTCTTTAGAGGTGCTGGTAGGCAGGACTTTTGCCTTTGGACAGAGCCAGGCTAGCTGTTTCCCTCTGTTTCCAGTCTTTATGCTAAGCTAAGCTAACCAGCTGGTGGCTGTAGCTTCATATTTAGCGTACAGACATGAGAGGGGTGTCGATCTTCTCACCAAACTCTTGGAAAGAAAAGCAAAACAGCTTATTTCCCGAAATGTCAAACTATTTCTTTAAGAGTCGGCTGCCAAACAGCAACGTTTCTCAATGCAAGACGCATCTAAAGCCACATCAGCCTTTGGTCATTTGTTAGTCTTCTGTGTTTGATATCTTTACAAAATACAATTTTAGCAGTTGGCTTTCCTGAAATCTTGCAAATGTTTCAAGACTGAAAAACAAAATGGCTTCTCAGATTGTGGAGGACTGACGGATTATGACTGGGAGGGCTTTGGAAGCTCAATGTCATGTTTCTTGATGGATGTGGCCGCTTTCAGTATTTTGTCTTGGTTATGAAGAGGAGTGGCAGCCTAAAGGTTAGAGGAGCAAGCTCATGATGGCGCCAGTTTAGAAGATGTAGCTGGTACGAGTGAATCAGCCCTCCTCCGTTTTAAAGCTGAGGTTGAGCCGTCCTCGAGCGAGGACAACCCTCCAACTGTCGAGGGAGCCATAACAGCCTGTTAGTGAATCTGAGGAATGAGTGTGAGGCAGGAAGACGTGGAGGATAAGCCTGTGGTGCTCCGTCATTACAGTACATTCTGTACTCGTGTGTAAGCAATGATAAGGAAGGGCAAAGGATGCGGTGTGATTTTTGTTTACTCATCCACGTGTGTCACTCTATCTCAAATACCGCTGACAGGATTTTGTCTTGGTATTTGGGGGGGGGGGTTTAAAGAAATGTGAGGCAAGCTTGATGGATAAAAAACAACTCACCTATATGGTGCCTAAGAAGTGTGCAAACTGCTTAAAACTATAGCGAAATATCAGAAAAAGGCGGTATAAGAAAGCCAAAAAAAGACCAATGTTGTTGTTTTTCTGATGAGGAGAGTTTCAAAAAGGATGATCCAGACTATCTCTGCCTGCTATGGACACCAAAAAAGCCAAAAACCAGTTATTTTTCTAGCTGAATCTCATCGAGTACTTTTCCTACTTTCCAGCTCCGGACACGATCATGAGCACAGTGGCTTTGCCTGATAATCAGATTGAATTGTCATTTCATTTAACTTCATTATTCAGTCTGACATCGTATTCGTGTTCTGTTTGTGTCTGCAGCGGCTGCTATGATCAGTCTCATCCATTTTTCTGTTGTTTTTTTCTTCTTGATCCGGCACTGGAAGATGATACGTTTCTAATCCTGCTTACAAAGTTCAGCCGTCAACAAGTAAAACAGCAGACTTTACTTCAACTGCTAAAGCTGGAAACAAACAAGACGACTTTAGTATCCTAGAAGGCGGTGAAAAGAGTCAGCGTCACACATTTAATGCCAAACACAAGCGGGTTTCCTTTTACAATGAGCTCAAACTTCAGAATCGCTTTCACTTTGTCCAAATTTCCGTCATCAGTTGGGATATAATCATGGCAATCCTGGCATCATGCTGTGGGAAACGTGAATCCTAAATCGCTGCACGCCAAATAGCAACGAGGCCCAACTGTCTGTGGATGTCTGCCATATTCTGTGCCAAGCAGACTCCTGTATTATCTTGCAAAACAGGTGTCATGTTCGAATCAGTGATGTGTAATCTCTTTATATGGTAGCCTACGTGTTCACCTGAAAAAGGTGTGCTTCTTTGCCTTTTTATCCCCTTCATGTTCATTGTTTCAGATTCATTTTCTCTTACTGTCCATCCACCAGAGTCCAGATAAGGTTTGATTTTGATCTGAGTCTCCTTCAGTTGTTGCCATGCGCTCAAAGCTACAAGCTCAGCGAGCGTGTTTATTGGGGCTGGAGGGGATCGCCGGGGTCAGGTGGATCACAGAGCACAGAGGCCTGATGCTAAGAAACAAACACAGCTGACTGTAGAAGAACTTGTGTGTGTGTGTGTGTGTGTGTGTGTGTGTGTGTGTGTGTGTGTGTGTGAGTGTGAGTGTGTGATCTGTCGGTAGCCCTTCCCCTGTGAGACCAGTCGGTATGTAAGCTGCTTTTCTCATACCCATACTGTCGTTCTCTCTCAGGGTTATTAACCCCCGACCTGCTCAACTTTGACTACGCTGCTGATTCAGGCCCAGTTTACATACAGTCTCCAATAAACAGTCAAGCTCAATTACACTGCAGCTCATCTGCGGTCGGGATATTTTCACCCGCTAGGATAAAAAAAGTCTTCACTTAGGTAGCTTGTTGAATGCTCCGAAAAACATTTGCACAGCTGATTTTTTTCTTTCTTCACACATTTTGGGGACAAAAAGCAGGTCCTCACCATGTGAAAAGTTACATTTTAGAGTCAAGGGAATTAATGCTAGTAAATGAATCTCCCTTTAAGTGATGGAAACGTGTGTGTGTGACTCAGAGCAACATACATCCTGTGAGACTCCACTCGTCCCCGCTCTGTAGAAGTCTTCCTATTTTTTTTTTTTTCTCTTTCCTTTAGTTAATTTAATCTTTACGGATAAATGTATACTCTTTTTCCATCAGGTCAAGGTCCAATCACACTGCGAGATTCATGGGAAAACATGATTAAAAATCAGTTAACCATTGGCTGCTTTGTGACGCTACCTGTTCAGGTGTTTTCAGGAGCTTTCTATGAACTTCCATGATAATGATAATTTCATTTATATAGCACTTTTCAAGCAATGGCACAAATAATAAAAAAATAAATCATTAAAAAATCAAATATAAGAGATGAGCTCATAAGGCAGATATATAATGATCTGATATAAAGTAGATAAAATGCCAAAAAAAAGAGCAAACTCTTGAATTCAAACAAAATATATGGAAGTACAAGTACAAAATACTAAAGTGATGATGCTGAAACAAGCACAATTAAAATATGTAAAACTAATAAAGTTAAAATAAAAATAAATAATAAAAATTATCATTATATTACTATAATAAAATAGTAATATAATGATAACTAATATCTGTAATATAGATTTCTGTATCACATGTCGTATAACTTTTTGTTTTGAAGCACGTGTTAGGATAAAAATTCCTGCAAGCAAAGTTGAAATTCAGAGAATAGACTTCCCAAATAATGCCACATATTCCAGATGGAACAATCTGGGATGAACGGAATACTACGTGTTCCCAAATAGGAAAAAGACCCGTTCGTGAATTAGTCATTTGTAAACACCAGCCTTACTTACCAAAACAACGCCTTCAACCCACGTAGACACGCTCAAAGAGGGAGGATGTGGAGCCAGCAGAAACCCAGTGTGATTCCCGGCGATGGTACCAGTGAACACAAATGGCAATATGTGTCTCCTGCTGACAGCTAACATTCACCTCAAATCAATTTAAAGAACAATTTACCTGGTTATCGTGCTTCAGAACAAAGTCTAGTCCCGTGGAATGAGACAGTGGCTAGCTAGCTAGGAGCGAGGACTAGCTAAAAAGCTAAACTCTCTCTCTCTCCAAAAAACAAGCTTTTACTAACCAATAAAACCAGGGTTATTGCGGTCAGTTTTTGCACATTTATATATTTAATATGCATTGATATTAAATATGTACTCGCAATACATCCAAAAGTTGTCATGTTTAAATAAACATTTAGCTGAAGAACATTTTCGGGTGAGCTTGGGACATATGTGCTAAAATGATATGCTACAGTATTAGCATGAGCACTGTATTTTATGTCACTTGATGGATACTTTTACCTTTAACTTTTATGCAGCAGATCTCAGACTCCAGCCTGTGGTGTTAATGAGTATTAAAGGTAACTGTTACAGCACCCGGAGGTGTTTGTTTTCTCACGTACAGTTAAGTTAAAACATTAGACGTGAACACAGGAACAGTGTGAATCTACTGTTTCGCTCACAGACAAAGCACTCTGTGAGTAAGTGTGGGAATATTCGTCCTCAGTTTCTCCCCCGGGGTTAAATCTCCCCAGTCCACCCGCTCCGTCACGGACTCTGCATCACCTCCCGCCGCTCTCCCTCCCTGTTTGTCTATCACTCACTGGGTTTCTTCTTTTGCACTTCTGTTTCTTTGGCTTTTTTAAATCTCTCTGTCTCCGTACGGCTCTTCAATCTTTCAGTCTTTCCTCCTCTTTATCTCTTACTTTCTCCTCTTTTTGTCTTACTGCTCCCACTGAAAGAGGAATCCACGCCATAAAACCTCAGTTTGTTTGTACAAGCACACTACTTTATATGTCAGTCTTTACATTTATGTACATGCTGGCATTTGAGTGTGTTTCATGTTTCATTGGCAAGCACGTGGGAGAAGTTTGCCTTCAAGGCCTTCTGGCAAGTCTTTCTAACATGTGGTTAACGTTGTGAAACCATTGCAGTTTGGTTATGTTTAGGCATCAAAATGACTTAATGTAGATCAATGTTGACTTATCATTTTAACCTAAACCGTGATCTTTTCCTAAACCTAACCAAACTGTGACCGTAGCACTGCCAGAAAGCCTTTCTAACACGTCGTTAACGTAGTGAAACAGTCGCAGTTTGGTTGTGTTTAGGCATCATAAGTATGTGCTGGAGTTCAAGGCTGACTTTTCATTTCAACCCAAACTGTGATCTTTTCCTAAACCTAACCAAACTTAGGTCTGGGCACCAAAACGACTTGGTTAGGTTCAGGAAAAGATCACGGCTTGAGTTCAAATAATTTTAAGTTTCACACGGGACACAAACAGCACTCTCCTGGGTGAAAGTCCGCCGTTTAACCCCTTCATCCACCCCGACCTTCTCTCTACACTGACTTTGTCGCTCTTTATACTACGTCACCTGACTTCCAGAAAGCCCTGAAGGTAAACTTCTCCCATGTGCCACTGGCAACGTCCAGTGAATTCTTTGTGAAACGTGTCAGTAGTTGTGAGACAGATTTGCTCTTATTTGGTGTGGTCTGAACGGAGTTCATTCTCATGCCCCATTCTCGGAAAATCGCTGCTCTACAGGGAAACTAATTCGCTCTGTCCTTCCTCTGATCTCCTTTCCACTTGTTCCCTCTCCCTTCACTTGTGGTTTCCGTTTTTTTAATTTAAATTCTTATGTCTATTGTCTCTTTAAAACCAGAAAAGCCTCTGTTTTCAAGAGTGTCCTGGCTACAGCTGAAACAATTAGTCGCTTAGACGATCGACAGAGAATGAAATGCTAAATGTTTTGATAATCAAGTTAATCGTTTGAGTTGATTTTTAAGCAAAAGTGCCAAATTTTCTTTGGTTCTGGTGCTGCTTTCCTCCATTTTATATCATTTAATTTTGGATTTTGACTGGATAAAACAAGCAATTTAAAGACGTCTCTATGGGCTTGGAGAAATAGTGACGGACAAAACTGAATTGGCAGATTAAGTGATAATAAACCAATCATTAGTTGTAGTCCTAGTAACATAAGCAGCCAGAGGGGGGAAAAAGTACCGTTTTTGCAGCAATGATTTTATTTCTAATTCTTCCTCTTGCAACATCCTGCTACAACCTGTTCGACCTCGCTCAGTTTATCCGTCTTCTGATCAGAGGTTTGACTGATAAGCTACATTTACTGCAACTGCTTGAGGAATTCAGTGATGCATCTGTGTTTTTAAATAGTAGAAAGAGAAGAAAAGCAAATTGCATAACATCTTAAAGTGCTGGATTCAGGTGACTGATCTGCAATTATGTACAATTTTGTCATCCTTTATTTGATTGAAATGATGCATTTTACCAAAACCTTCTGCCAACAACAAAATACTGATGCAAAACTGCAGGAAAATGTCCAAGTCTGTTATACTTAGAAGCCGGGGCTGTTTTCCCTCCCTGTATTTGTCTTGGTCTGTCATCTTAGCTCTCTGTGACTGTGCATTATGTAATCATACACATGTACGCGCACACACACACACACACACACACACATCCTAAGAGATTAGCCTTAGCTGGAGGTGGCGTGTGTGTGGTGGGAGGATCCGTGCGCTTTGGAAATAAACTTTAATTTCCTGCAGTCATGGGAATTTGACCCTTTTATCCCGACATGGACACAAATACTCACACTCTTTCTTTCTTTCTTTCCCCTACTGTTTTAATTTTTTGCTGGTTTGCTCAAACGGGTAAAAAAGCAGATCATTTCCATCTTTAGAATCCCAAATATTGTGGACGGCACTATTTGCGATGAAGGGAACTCCGATCGTTCCTTAATAGGGAAAAGACCCAACCTTGAATTAGTGATTTCTAAACACCAGCTTTAGTAACCCAAACAATGGCTTCTTCCACGTAAACTCGGTCAGAGGGGGAGGACGTAAAGCTCGTAAAACAGAGGGCCCAACACACACACACACACACACACACACACACACACACACACACACACACACAGAGACAATAAAAACAGACACACAGAGCTGCTGCTGCAACAAAACGCCTCTCATACGCACAACATTAGCCACTAGCACAGAGGCACTGACAGTATTTTCTGCTATCATACTCCACTGTTGCTGCGCTAAAAATGTGTTCATGTTTTCCTTTCAATGTTTGGTTAGTCACGTGTTTAGAAAAGAACGCCAAACAAAAAGGTTTGCAGGATGCAGGAATGCACAAAATGTCAATAATGGTTGTTTTCTAACAGTTTTTTTTTTTTTTGCAGCACAGCATACAGATCTGCTTTGTAAATAACATGTCCCAACAGTTTATATGTTCATCTGCACCAAAACTGTGAGATGCTAATGAAAGCTTTTTTCGTTTTTCTTTCTTTGCAGTACAAAAAAAAAATGAACAATACATTTGGAAATCATTTTGGCAAAAAGGGATGACTTTCCTCTACTATCATGCCTTTAAATATAGTTTTGCACCATTTATTTACCCCTCTCTCTAGATTTTTCTCATACACATACACGCACATATAAAACACACACACACACTATATCCCTTTGTCTTTCATGTCTGGGGCAGTGCAGCCATTAGGCAAAGGGCTATTCAAACAAACAAGGTCTCGTCTATTGAATTGGTCCGCTCTATTCTCAGAGCTGAGGAAGAGGTTCAAGCACTCAGGGGAAAAAGATAATAAGGGAAGGAGAGAGGAAAGGGAAAAAGGTTGAAATGGCGGCGTGTGTATTTGAAAGAAAGACGTGATGATTGAGTTTATTATGTTAATGTGGGGCTGATAAAAGAACAAGCGAGACCTGTGTGGTTTATTTGATGCATAGATGAGTGTTTGTGTAGTGATCCTTCATTAGTGTTGACCGGGGCGTCTTAACAAGCAATGCACACATACACACACTTGCACAACTGAATAAATAAAAAGGCAGACATCCCTGATCAAACAGCACGCCGTCTTCATTGTTCGCACATACGTGAGCACCCCTAACAACTTTATTCACTGGTGACTTTTTGTCTTTTCTCTCACAGAAATACGCAAGCGGAGGAAATCTCTACGCAGGAAGTTTGACTCCTTCTCAAAGGAAAAGAAAGAGCGAGGTAAGTTCATCACACAAACACGGTCATGTGTGGTTAAACATAAAACCATCTCTGGCCTCTTTGATGATCTTTTGTTACCATGAAGTCCCTGTAGGACCCGACACCCACAGACTCTGCAGTGTTTGTTACAGTAAGTGTTATCATCAAACACAATGTCCCCTTCTGTCCATTAAAACCGCATCGCCGCCGCTGACGTCCAGTGGCTTTTTACCACTAATGGTCTAACATACTTGAAATACTGTGTTTATAAAGCTCAAGTGGCTGCAGACTGACTCACGGAGCTTTCACTGAGTCGATCTTGGGTTTCATTGTCTCCTGCGTTGTTACAACACAAACTGGTTAATGAATGACCACAAACGCCCTCTGCATGCTCCGAGACAGTCAGCCTACGAATGCAAAAACAACTCCGTCAGCAGAGTGTGTTTACGTGCACGCCAATACCCCGATTACTGGAAGTAACCATCTTAGTCATATTTTATTCATAACATTTACGTTGTTCAAAGTGATGTAATTTCTGTGGTTGCTCATAGTTTCCTTTTAATCCCATTATGTCTGATTTTTAACTTTCTTGAAATAATACAACCATTATTTGCAAAAAAATAAAATAAACGGTTCTACTCTCAGTTTTTTCCAGCAAGGTTGCCTTGGAGGTCTGGTTGCCTTGTGGCCCCAAAGGCCAAATATGTGTTAAGTCAGGTGACCACAAACTGGAGGGTGAAGAGGGGCCCGATCGCTCAGTTTTGTTCAGGGGACCCCTATCTGGTTTATCAGGCCATGTTTTTTTTTTTTGTTTTTTTTTTGTATTTCTGTATATTTGTTTTGTAAGACTTTATACTTTCATCCCACACAAAACTGAAAAGTAATATTGTACTTTTTCCTCCTTTTTACCTCCAGCTGTTGAAAGTTTAAGTTTCAATAAATGTACACGAGTCATGTGATGAAGAAGCTGCATTTGCACTCGTGTCTTTGGGACGTAGGTCATTAATTGGAGTCGCTCATGTTGTGTGTTCATATACAGAACACAGGACTCCGGCAGTAACACTAACTGTATAACAGCATGATATCTTTATATGATGTCATGATGCTCTTTACTGTATGTAAATCTTGGACAAAGTGGAGGTGTAAAAATAAAAAGAGGCAACCTCATTCGTTATTTATATTCAGCAGTGACGCCATAATCTACAAACTTAACGTCTTCTCTTGCTCAAATTTCCTTTTAGATGCTGTCATCCACCCGTAAAGTTAAAAGGAATTCAGTCTCGGCCTCTCACCCAAACTGAACCACAACGTGCCAACCCCTTCATTCTTCTGAATGGGAACAAAATGATCTGAGAGTGTCATACTTTGGCGTCGGATACTGGTTTTCATTTCCTGTTTATGTAAACGCATGAACAGCCGAGCTAAATTACTCAGAAACCAGCGTCAGCTGCTCGTAAAGTTGTTAAAATAAGGTTCTCCAGTAAATAGAGCCATGATAGTCGCGTTATGGTGAACTTCATCTCTCTCTTCTGTTTTCTTTACCTCCCTCCTCTTCTTCTTCCCCCTCTCTTTCTCTCATGTAGCCGATCATCTGCCAACCTCTCATAAAGAGATGTTCTCTATTCTCAGGTGATTATCACAGCAGTGCAAGATACGAGCCAAAACACACAACACACACATTTCCAGGCTGTCTGTGCAGGTCTTTAAATCCTGCCTCCAGCCTCTTACACACAGGGACTTAGCTGAAGCTAACCCTGCTAATCAAAACACAGAACATTCGGGACCTGGCAGCGCTCCTGCTGGCTCTGCTCCCCTACTACTGAAGGCGTGACTGTGTGGCCTTCAGGGGTCGGCAGGTAGCGGATTACATGCAACAGGATTACAAAGTGGTAACTGTAATCTGTTTGGAGAGAAATAATAATAAGTAAGATTGTTTTTAATGTAATTTGCCAGCGTTTTCTCAATAGCTGTTGGGAATGACGGGAAAAGCCACAATGTCGGATTTCAAAGTTTTCGGCTTTTCTTGATTTTTCTGCAGATTGCAGGTTTAGCCACGCAAACATTTGTCACACAGCGGATAGTAGAGGAAAGCAAATATGAAGAGAGATTTTATTTATATTCTGATTTTAGAGTTTCTACTTTGCAATAAAAGTGTGAAATTCAAACCCTGCTTACTTTTTCACCTCTGCACAGCATGAATGTCGATTTCGGAAAGTTACAGCCCCACAAAGCCGAGGTCAGGACGGTGGCTTCAGATGCTGTTCAACCATCGGTCAAGCACTTCGGTTGGAGCATACTGACACCATAACACTTTAACATTTTCATTGCTCTATTGTTTGATTTATTATTTTTAATTTATGATTTCAGACACCCAACCACCACTTTCTTTTTAGTTTGGCTGTGTGGTTCTGCCCGTGTGATGCTCTGGAATAAACCTGTTGTTCAAAATTTACTTGCAGCTAAATGCTACTACAGGGGTTAGCCGAGGAAGTGGAGGGGAGTTGTGTAGCAGTTTGGACGCAGGGCTTCAGCGTTGGTGTCTGCAGGTAGAATTAGTGCAAAGTGTTTATTTGGACTGCCTAGTGTTAAGACTTAAGGTCATGCTTAAAACAAACTAGGTCATACCGCGTGTTGTCCGACCATGTCTAAAGGAATTAGACGTGATGATTAGACGTGACGAATCCTGCTCATACTGCCTGCTTTCTCACCTCCGCACAACTGGCCAATTGCTGCGCAAATTGTGAAATTGTCTGCTTTGGAAACAGCCCCCACCCTCGTGATGCCTGAAAATGGGTTTTAGACGCTGTTAGACCCAACTGGTACTTCTTTCCCGGTTGCTCCACCTGGAATATTTGTGTATTTCTCTTTGCTGCGTTGGCCTCCGTCCTGCTTGTTCAGAATTTTTTTCTTTTTTTTTTTTTTAGGAAAAAGGTTAAATAGAAGTTACTAAGCTTCCTATAGTATGTTTCTGTGTTGTTGTACTGTGGTTTACACAGAGGACATCCTGTGTTAAACAAACACAGGTTTTTAAATTCACTTAGCTCAATGCCCCCGAGGATCAATATTATCATCCAGCTGCTGGTGTGGTGAAGGAGAAATGGCAGCATCTAAATATATCTCCTTCAGTCTTCCAGTAACGGACCTGAGGACCAGAAATACTAAAGAAGGAAAGCAATGAAATTCCTGAACAATAAGACTTTAACAGTCAGACACAGCTGTCTTCCTGTCTGACGTTTAGTGTTTGTTTTACTCAGGACAACGTCCACAGGCGTCTCATCAGTGAAATGCTGTAGTAATACAGAGATCATGAGTCCAAATTCACAACCCCTGTGGAGCCCCAAAACCTATAATACAAGAGGAAGTAAGAGATTATCAGACAAGTCAAAAATATAACTGATTACATCAATAAATAATCATAATGGAGTGTAAAAACAAATGTAAAACTTAATACATTTTGTGAATTTCAAGGCTCCATGAACCCAACTTTACCAAATGTTTGACTTGGAACATTTTATATACTCATTTAACTGTCAAAATATATTTAAAGTAAATTGTATCTCCTTACATTACATGTCTAACTCTGCTAGAAATGTGTGTGTGTGTGTGTGTGTGTGTGTGTAATTGTAGAATGTAAACTCCGTCTCAGGTTGATTTTAAAAAAAAAAAAAAACCCTGCAGACTTTATTCACCTTTTTTATAACTCTGTAAAGCTTTAGACCTCAGTTGTCTAAATGTCCCGTTAGCTTGGCTGCCTGACTCTGAGACGTGTTGTTCAAGGCTTCTAAGCTGCCACAGCCCAATTATTAAATCATCAACTATTTACTTTAAGCAAACACCTCCAGTCCAAACAGCTAACGCTGTCGTAGTTGGCATTCAATGGCAGAAAACGTGGCCAAATGTCAGGAGGCAGCGGCATGGAGAGGTCAGCCTGGCTGTTCCTGCCAACAGACGTCAGGGCTGAGGAATAAGCACGGGCTTACTGATCAAACAGGGCCATTAAGTGCAGTGTATAAGACAAATTATCAGATGGATGGAGCTTGTTCTTGTTGGCAGAGGCCATTGTGTTTGTTTGAAATGTTCCAGGTTACTCAGGATGGTGTGTAAGGAAAAGATCTTTCAACCAGTTTCAAGACAGTGTCCGTCCTTCTGAATTCTTCCTTAGTAAGCGGCAAGCAAGAGGATTAACTGTTTTTAAATATAGGCATTCAAAATAAGGCGGATAAATGGCAAACGGGCATTGATGTTGATAAGAGATAAATGTCGTTATTACTGCTGTTGAGTCAAAGCCCAGAAAGCAAACATTTTTGCAATTCTTGTCCTTAATAGTTGACAACAAATATCATCTAGATTGGCCTAGATTGGAACTTTTCCAGGGCTCCAGGAAGCCTTTTAGGATCTCGAGAACCTTATTTGTGTTTTGACGAGAGTAATTAGGGACTAAATTTAGTTCCTCAGCCATTGATCCTGGTGCCAAGTCCCTGCTCTGGTTTGGGGGGTAGTATTTTCCAATATACCAGCAGCTTTTGTGGCAAGGTTAGCGGTGCTGAACGTAGCTCACTGGTCAAACACAAACCTCACAGTCACTAGTATGAATATTACAGCTATATGGGTAGACATTCTTTGTATGTCTTAATTTAGTGCTACAGTTTAGTTCCTGGGGCTGCTTATTACCTGGAACTATTTGGTCTGAAAGAGACATAACACAGTAAAATACCAGTATAATGGTATCCTGAGTATTCCTGGATTAACAGTTTGTTAGCTAGCAAACAGCTAGCAGTTGAGAGTTGCTAATAAGTAGCTTTTGAGATCATTCTCTACCACATTTAGCATGTTTATGAGCCATTATGTCCTATGATATTTGAGTAGCCAACAGCCAAGTAACATTTTGTTAAGTGAATTGTGAGCTGTTGTAAGCAGCTGTGTGTAGCTCCTCAATCTGTTGTCCACGTTAGCCATTAGCTAGCTAAAACTCTGCTTGTAGCCTTTCAGCAAGCCAGTGACTGTTAGCGTGCACCTGTGGCTACAAGCTAATGCTAACTGGCAGTTGGCCAACAAGGCACCTGTCGAGGAGCTTATCTGTGAACCTGGCTCCTGATGGAGGAGGACATCACGTGGAGGAGGGAGCTGAAAACTTTGGTCACTCCCAAATTTGCCTTTTGGCATCTGGGAAAACAAGAAATTCAGTCGGAGAGATGTTTTTTATACGAGTAAATGTAAATCTTGAACTGAGATTTGGTGCTGAAATTGCCAAATCCTGCATTATTATTTAAGGAATACATCTTTTTTTCCCCCCAAAAACTATTTAATAGATTTGGCTATCATCCCTCTGGATTATAACATTATTAAGCAGCATTTTAGAGACATGGGGATACAGTGACTCAGCTTTACAACTGCCTTGACAGGGTATCACAAAAAACAGATTTTATTAAGTCAAGTTATCCAATTATCCAAATAAATTTGGTTTTGAAAATGGAGGAAGACTTTCCAAATATTCCTTAAACTGTCCTTGAACTGTTTCGGGTTCAACTTTGACCTTATATTATACAGAAAAAATGCTGTTTTCTCTGTTGATCATCCTATAAATGGTACTGAATAAACTCTCACAACCTCAGTTATTTCAAGCTGAGTCAATCCCAAATCTTTAAGTGCTTTACATGGCATCCTGCCAGTCTGCCTTGGCTGTCTGACCTGCTTTGGAAATTTCTCACCGTGTGTGTGCGTGTTCGTGTTCATGTGTCTCGATTCAAACAATCGTGTGTGTTTTCACGATTCTGTGAATGTGAGCATGTAAGTATTGGGTGCAACCAGATTAAGCTGCTCTGTGTTTCCTGTTTCGTGTGAGTGACACATGCAGAGTGAGCTCTAACGCCTCACTGGCCTTCTGCAACATCAGTTTATTCCTGTGTATTTTAGGTGCCGTTAAAGTGGAACAGTCACTTTACACTCAGGGTTGGCAGGATGTATCAGTCGTTGGACTTGAACTGGATGATCACGTTTCAAGAGCACAAACGGGCAAACATCCTCCCCGGTGAAATGTCATTTAGCGAGGTCCTTCTTCAGAGGGGTTCTGTAGCTGACCTCCCCAAGGCAACGGGCAAAAGTATTTTTCCTACAATGACACAAATAAAGTCGTCTGAAGTGCAAAAACATGCCAGTGCCGTGAGATAATTACAACCAGATTCCAAACTTGTTTAAAGTGTTTTCTAGTCGGATCATTTTTCGTGATATCTTTTTAGTGCCGCAGTCTTCCTGATTTTATCTTCTTGAAACAGGATTATTTGTCTTAGCAACAGGCCGATTATCTTACTGCACTGGTAGATTTTTCACTTGTTTTTAAGGAAATGACTTTTAGTGATCAGTAAATGGACAAAGCTGACTTGATAAGATGGAGGTTTGTGCAGTGAGTTTTCTTTAGATTTCTAAATATCAAAGTGCAACCAGGAAAACCAGGAACAAGGGGGACATTTCTTGCATTTGCAAGTACTTACGGGGAATTATAGCCGATGTTTGATTTCAGTGAATGGTTATGTATTATTGTATGAGTAATTAATGATATAATAACCTTACAATGAAGTCACAAGATGTTTTTTTGAAGACTAAATTGGCTCATTATCCTTCCCAAAACACAAATGACAAAGCAGTGCTATTATTGCTGTATTTAGGATGGTGATATATTGCCTGTTTCTGTTTTACTCTTTGCTCTAATTATTTACCCAATTCTATTGACTGCTTGGGTCAATTACAAGTCAGAGAGCTGCTGACATTGCAGTCAATAAAAGAGTCATTTGTGTTCAATAAAATTTACCTAAGTTTATTGTTTCCTACGCAGTGTAATGTGTCGTCATCCAGGCCACTTTCATCCACGTTTTACAGGACAATTAAAGGTAATTTTATTATTGGGGCCGAGTTCAGTTCATTCCTTTTTAAACGTCAACCAGCACAGTGTAAGAGGCTTAGGGGTGAAAGTCGCCGGACAATAAAGGGTTTACTTTTGAGTTTACTTTTTTTTTTGCCTTAAAAAAGTAGTAAAGAAAGTAAAAGTAAAGGTTGGGTTGGTGAATGGATGTGTAGTACATATGACTTTCACGGTGGAGACATCTTTGACAGTTTAAATCCAGTATTTCCGCAGACTGTGGACTGTGGATGTAGCGTAACAGCGGGGCCATGTTTGTAGTGCTGTGGCTGAAAAGCTGGGGCAGAGTCTGTGGAAATACTGGATTTAAATGTTGGTTTCACCCTGTGTAAAGATGTTCTCATCTCGGGGCAGACAGTAAACACATCTGAGATCACGAAAATACCTCTGTCAGATAACGGGTAAAAAAAATAACATTTGTATTTCACACCTAAGGTTTGTGCTGAAAAGTCTGTGACCGAGTGTGAGGTCACGAACGGTGCTAGCCCTAACCATACCTTAATTATTATTTATTTGCCTTCACAACAATCTGTCCTAAACTTAACCATACTGTAGTGACCATGCAGAAATAAATAACTTTATAAGCATTGTCACTGAACGTTAAAACGTCATTAAACGTAATTTGTAGTTTTGCAGAATTGTCAAATATCAAATTTCTGTCTGGCATTAAGGCTGTTTGGGAAACGGTTATTATTAAACCTATTTGATCGATTTAAGTCAACATTTTGACGTCTCATGATTTTGATAATTTTGACAAATTATGAGACACAAAGTCAAAATTCTGACTTTAACATACTCAAGTCAAAACCTTGACTTCGTGTCTCATAATTTTGACTTACAGGTTTTTGTTTTTTTTCTTAATTACTCCCGAATTTTCATCTTTGTTTTTATTTCCCTGGCATGACTGAGCTTCCGTAGAGTGTTCATTTCACAAACCTTTCAGACTTAGTCAGCGAGCGTGTGAACTTTTGCAGATGATAGGTTGTTTTATCTTGCACAGAAACATCCAGATACCTTCTAGATACATATATATATCTTTTTGCTCATTATTTGAATTGTTTACTCTTTAATCCGAGCCGTTGTTGCTGTTGTTCTCCTTCTTGATGCCCTTAATTCACCTCTCTAACTGGATTTTTAATTAGTGTTGTGCCAGGTCAGAGTGCGTTCTCAACCGCTGCGGTCATGTGGCGTAACAGAGCGATGGATTTTAGCCGAGCTTCTGATCATGAAGCTCCTGCGATGACAGCGTGTTGCGTTTCCCTGCAGCCCGTGTCGCTGGCGTTGCTGTAAGCCTGTATCAGTCCGAGTGTGATGTCTGGTTTGTGGCTGCGGCTGCTCTAACGAGATTACCTGTTTATCCCGCTCTTACCTGCTCTCGCCATCCACTCTGTCTATTCTTATACCGCTTGTCTATTTGAACTCTAATCTCTGTGTGATCGCTGCGTTCACAAGTTGACAAGGTTGCACATTCATTTCAGCATCACGCATAAACAGACATTAATCTCATCAGCTTCCCCCACTCATCATCTGCTCACTGCTTTACACTCGGCTGTCCTTCATGCTCCCAGCCTGTGTCCATCCTTACAGTATATCCACTCCTTTCATCCTGATACTGTTAATGTCCACATAAAGATTTAGTGAGGAAAGACTTTTTAAGCAACATTTCATAACGCTAATACTGACATCTCTCCCATCTGTTTCTTCCATTATTTTTCTTCACATATTTCAAATGTTGCAGCCTCACTTCTGCATAAAAAGAAAAAAGAAAGATACAACACCAAATAAGTGGATTTTTCCTCCCAGTATGAATCATTCTTTGAGGGATTTAGAGTCTCTCCACCATATCAGGCAAACGTTTGCAATCATGACTCTCTGGACTGTCAAATTAAGCCAGATTGATGCTGCACACATATTTTTTTGACATACAGGCCGTATTTCTGCAGAGTTTACTAACACAGGAAAGCCCTGTTAACTCCTTCTTTCTGGTAACTGTTGTGAAGGACATCAAACTGTAACACGCCGTTTCTGAATCACGTTAGAAACTATTATTAGAGAAACATCTTGATAATTTACCTTGCACTTTTGAATTTTGAGGTATTGTTGTTTTATGACTTCGTTCCACTATACATGAACTGGAGTTGGACTCCAGGATTAGGGCTTCTTTCTAAAGCCACCATTTTTGCCTTATTTGATTCAAATCTATTATAGATGTCGCAGAAAGATTTCTACACCCCAACCGTCAGGAAATAGGTTTTTCACAGCTTCGCAGCAGGAGAGCAGCTTTCACTTTTTCTTGACCAGAAGCTCTTCCTTGTTTTATCTTGTTTTTATCATGCTGTTCCTCAGGTTGAAGTAAAGCATCATGTTTATTATCCTGACTATGTTGAACATTGTGGTCCAGCTGATGTTCTCATCTGAAACCTAATTACTCTGTGTGAGAGCTGATGTAGCTCAGAAAGCCCCAACAACTTGGGAAGGTTGTGGCATCAAATCCTGCTAAATCTGCATAAATTGAATTTGTTTCTGCCACTTTGGAACATATTGAAAACACAACATTTACATTTTCTCCTCTTTCCATCCTCTCCTCCCTCAGAATCGACCCCCATGGCGTTCGGCATCCCCCTCTCCCAGGTCATCGCCAACGACCGGGCCTACAAGCGGCGGCAGGACGCCCTGAAGGAGAGCCGGCGAGACTGTCTGGACCTGGAGGCCAGCATCCTGCACTTCCGGGCCGAGAAGCGGCAGTTCTTCAACGGGAACAAGCCGCTGGTCGGCTCCTCGTTGATCACAGGAGGAGGTCCCGGCTCGCCGTCCGCAAACTCGGTGGCACCGGCGCCCATTTTTGAGACCCAGAACAAACCGCTGTCGCCTACGTTTCTGGACAACTCCGGCCGAGGACAGAGGAGGGTGAGACAGTTTGCTTTTCTATCTGTGTGTTTGTGTTTATGTGTGTGAACCCTCTCTGCTTGAGGCCGTCACACCCTGTAATCCTCTCCACACTGATCTGGAAACAGTTGTTATGTTAAGCCCGTAATGAGCATCATCACAGCCACTGAGGACAGTAATCGAACCAGAACCAGCCATCATCATAGGAGTCAGTCACTGAGGTAAACACTGCACACACAGTCCCGCCTGAATGGATAGGTGAACATTTGGTAGAAGACAGACAGACAGAAATAATAGTGTTACCTGTATGAAAGAGCTGCAATCAACGATTATCTTTATTATTGATTACTGATTGTTTAATTTAGTCCAAAACATTTTTAAAAAAAGTTGAAGGTAAAGATAAAGGTGGAGCTAAGTTTAACTACTTTACATACAGGGTAGTTTAATCTATAATAAATCATCATTATCAAGTTAGCACGAATCCTACCCGCTAACCTTCTCTAACACCTGAGTTAAAGCTTGTATAAATAATTAAAATTGAGTGTAACCTCTAATCAAATATTAAAAGCATTTTTTTAAAGCATTTCTTTCTTTATCTGCCGTCAGTTGATAAAATAACATTTTATCTTTATCTTGTTCGGAGCTCAATAAAATGTAGGCTACAGATTTTAAACTACAAAATAGTACAAATGTAATGTACACTCAGTGTCCACTTTATTAGGTAAACCTGTACAGTCTAATGCAGTCCAATACAACTGTTGTGCCATAAAGCCTATTATTATGATGCCTGTAATGCTAATTATATGTTTTACCAGTGAGGTTATAGTTAGTGGTGGTGTTGAACTAAACTGCATTATATTCAGAGGTGTTTCTTTCTATAAACATTTAATTTACACATTTCCAACAATGCTAGCAAAGAAACATTATAAACTTTGTAAAGGTAGAAAGTGATTGTACAGGTGTTCCCAATAAAGTGGCCACTGAGTGAAAGAGTCCAAATCCAAACTTCAGACATATTTACAACATAAATTTCCCACTTTATGCTTTTACATAAGCAGCAGGCTGTATGAAACTGATGAAACTGCCGACCGTAAAGTTAAGCTTTAAGCATAATTCTTTGTATTGATAGATATTTTCCATGCATTGATTATTAATAGAGCCGAGCTGGTTGGTCGGTAGAAAGATGGCGAGAAAGACAGAAGTTTTCCCATCCGTCTCGACCTAAATGGGACTCTGACTCTCTTACAGCTGTCTGGACTGTAGCAGCTCACTGTTTACATACCTGACACACACACACACACACACACACACACACACTCACACTCACACTCACACTCACACACACACTCTCGGCTGGAGATCCTCAGCTTGACAGATGAGGCCGCAGTAAAGCGTGGTGGCGTCGTGTCCCGTGCAGTGACAGACGGCATGCACAGCAGGAGTAAAGGTGGATATTAATGGCTGGAACAAGATGAATAGTGGAGGAGAAGAAGAATCTGCTGCGAGGACATTTTAAATTATTACAGTTTTTTTCTCTTTATCCTCACATTAGAGCAGCGAAGCAGGCCAGACCTCCCTTACTTGGACTAGAAAAGGAGACTGATGGTTACCGCCGTGTCCACGCTACACACTAATTCTAATTGTTGAGTGTGACGTTTGCAGACATCCGATTGTCCCAAAATGCAACCAGTAAAGGAAATGGATTTCTCTTTATGACGTTTAATTAGAAGTTTCTACACGTTTTGCATCACTTTCTGTTCGTATGAAACATAAAAGTACATTGACTTCTTGTGCTCTAACGAGGGCTGCAGTTATTCTCGTTATTGATTGGTCTATAAAATGTCAGGAAATGGTGAAAAGGGCCCAAGGTGACGTCTTTAAATGTCTTATTTTCTCTGACCAACAGTCCGAAAAATAAAAAGATATTGTTTTAGCGTCACATGTATCTAAGAAAAGCAGGAAATATCAGTGTTTGATATTTACATGAAGTTACCCTGTGGAGTATATACATACTGTAGACTATCATTATGTAGGATGGGATTGGGACACAGCAGCTATGTTGGATGTTTTGGGTAGTTATAGGTGAGAAAAAAGTATTTTTAATCATATATGGGCTGTGTAAGAGATGCTAAAGTTAATTGAACTTAGTCAGACTTCTGTTCCTTCAAGAAGGTTTCATTAAATACTCTTTTCTTAGTTTTAGAGGCTTAAAAAGAGACAAAACTTACACCCTTTTACACTTTTTACACACCACTGTGCACCTCACATATTGTCCATTGTGCTGGACTGATGTGCTGTTGGAAATTTCTCCGACACTTGACGTTCCTCCAGAAACTATTTGCAGCTCCCAGATGAGTGATTTATATATTTCTGTGGTATTTGTTTCCAGCCTCTGACATATTTATTGCATGGCAACGTCAGGATGCTGGGCTCTCCTCCTGACATCCATCTATCTTCCGTCTGTTCTTTCCATTTTCTCCCGTCAGCGCTCCTACTGCTGCTTGTTTTGTTTTTTTTTCCCCTCCTTCCTTTTAGCCTTCACCTCCTCTGTCTTTACATCCATCCTTATTATGAACAGGTGACTTTTAGTATCTCTTACTCTTTTCTCACCCCCCTCTGTGACCTGTTTATGAATACATGTGATTGTGAGATAAGGGTATTGTCTTGGTGTGGAGGTAAGAATTCAGTAAATCTGAAATATTGATCCAAAGATGGTACTTTTTGCCATCTAAAACAATCTCAAAACTACTGTATATCCTGCAGCTTATGTTAAAGGATCATTATTTATTTATGAGTATTTTGTCACATCAGTCCTTTCTCTCTTCCTCCCTGCAGGGTGGTCTGTCAGTGGACTCCATCTCCGACCTTGTCGAGAGTCAGTCTCGCCTGCTGGAGGCGCTGCAGCTCTCTCACCCGGCCGAGCTGGAGCTGAAGAAGTCGGCGGGCGGCGGCGGCTCGTCGGACGGGAGGACCCAGACCAAGCTCAGCCTCAACCCCATCTACAGACAGGTGCCCCGGGTGCTGGAGAGGTGCTGCAGTCACATCGAGACCCACGGTGAGACACAGGCTATATCTCACTTGTGCCATTTGGAGTCCCCAAATCAAACAGACTCTTTTAACTTGAAGCTGCAAATGTAGAAGTACATTAATTTCAGTTTTCAGACTGAAGTCTAAGTGTCCATGTAAATGTAAATGCTCTTGAGACTATTTGGTGCTCCATTTTGTGTCCCCAGGTCTTCAGACTGTGGGGATTTTCCGAGTTGGGAGCTCTAAGAAGAGAGTGAGACAGGTGAGGACATTTTCTGTTCACACACATCCTGTTTTGTTTTTTTTTGTTATTTTAACCAAATAATATACAGCTAAATACAATGTTTGTCTCGAGACCAGTGATAGAAGAAGTATTCAGTATTTATTTAAGTAGAAGTAGTAATACCAGTAATGCCACACTGTGAAAATACTCCACATTAAGTATTATCAGAAAGATTTACTTAAAGAATCAACATAAAAGCTGCTTTAATGTGTGTGATGCATTTTACTGCTGTAGATGTTTAAGGTTGAGCTCATTTTAACTACTTTATATACTGTTGGCTAGTTTAATCTGCAGCAATGCATCATCTTCTATAAGATCATCATGTGTTTGTAGCGTCGCTGTCCTGTGAGACCCACAAATCTTTAAAAAGTCAACTTTTCATGAGTTTTCAGCTTTGTGGCGATGCATTTTCCAGCTGATCCAAGGGGGAGTTTAAATATTTTTTTTTTTTTTTAGCTCAAGAAGGAGGAGAATTTCAGCCTTCAGTTTATCAGAAAAATTGAAAATCACCAGATTTGGAGATACAAAAAGTGTAATCTGAAAAGTAACTAAAGCTGTCAGACTAATGTAGTGCAGTAAAAAGTACAATCTGAGATGTAGAGGAGCAGAAGTATAAAGTTGCATAAAATGGAAATACTCAAGTAAAGTACAAGTACCTCATATTTGTGTTTAAGTACATTCCACCACTGCTCAGGTACCAGGGTATAAACCAACAAAACATAAACACATCTCTATCTATATGGCCCTGAACGTTTTTTTGTTATTCCTGAGTGAGTTGAATTATTTGCCTTGAGTTGCCACATACACCAGTGGATTATTAATACCAATACTTATTATTATTATTATTATTATTGTTGTGTGAGCTCAGACTGTCCCGTGTTTCCTGTCTCCGTCTCTGCTGCACGCTGGAATACAAAAATAATCTTTAAGTGAAAAGCTGATGATGTGTGCTATCCTGTTTTGGAGAACTCGTGTCCGTCGGGTGGAAAGTGACCCCGCGGTGTGTTTGTGTGCTCCTCAGCTGCGGGACGACTTCGACGTCGGGGTGGACGTCCAGCTGGACGAGGAGCACAGCGTCCACGACGTGGCGGCGCTGCTCAAAGAGTTCCTCAGAGACATGCCGGATCCTCTGCTGCCCCGAGAGCTCTACCCCGCCTTCCTGCACGCCAACCGTAAGCAAGCACACACACACTCATAGACTAAACAGCAGCATCACCTGCACGATCAAACTGATCTCCTCCTCTCTGTGCCTCCTGTAGTGCTGAGGGGAGCAGACCAGCTTCAGTACCTGCAGCACCTCCTCTACCTGCTCCCTCCCTGTAACTGTGACACGCTGCTGCGCCTCCTCAGCCTGCTACACACCGTGCAGAGCTTCGCCCAAGACAGCATAGGAACAAATGACGAGGAGGTACACTCACTGTACACATGTGGGCCTTGAGCTGCATTATGGGAAGTGTAGGATCCAGCATCTTTAAGGGTTTTACCCACACTAAAAACTATTCTGCACCAATTCTTTATTTAATCCATTTCCTGCCAGTCCCCCAGCTTTAAAGAAGTGCTGAAACAGTATCTTTTTAAAGGACCAGATGGATGGTTTTGCTTGTTTTAGATCATAAACGTTTCTTTTAAAAACTGGTCCCTGTCTTCAAGAATGCTGCAACATTTTATAAGATTTGAGTGTCGTATTCTGTAAAGATATCTACATATTAAACAGCTACGAAACTAGAAGACAGGAAATAAGCAAACATGTACACTGAAGGGAAAAAAAGAACAATATCGGTTTTGTTTTATTGCCTTTCTTGCACAAAAACGTGTTTCCCACAAGCACTTGAATAAAAGAAAAGCAATGTAAAGTTTACACATTCAGTCATTAATAGCCTAAAACATGGAAAACTCTTGCTACAGTATAATGCTTTAATACTAAACAACCTGCTAGTCCTTTTCAGTAGTTTTTCCTGCAGATAGTTGCAGATAAAAAGTAGTTGTTTTTTGAGAAAACATTTTGGCTTGTAATCTCAAAAAACAAAGAAGGTTTGCAAAGGGACAGCATGTCTACAAACTGTCTGTCTCAGGCTCTTAAAGTGGAACAACTGTATAGCATTTCACAAGAAAAATAGGAAAGATTAGAAAAATAACCCCCAAAAAAAGCATTTTATAATAAAATAAATGTGTATGTTGTGACCGCTGGTTGGGAGCCAATGACTTAAAAAATAAAGTGCATCAAGATTTGAACAGTTAATTGAACTCAACATAATTTAAATTACCTGAGCAGTTAAACTCCATTTCACATTATCTACTTCTGTCATTTTCTGTCTTTATCTCCTCTCCTCTCCTCCTCTCTCCTCCTCTCTCCTCTCCTCTCCTCTCCTCTCCTCTCCTCTCCTCTCCTCTCCTCTCCTCCTCTCTCCTCTCCTCTCCTCCTCTCTCCTCTCCCCCTCTCTCCTCATCCAGATCCCCGGGAACAAGATGACGGCGGCGAACCTGGCGGTGATCTTTGGGCCGAACCTGCTGCAGAGGGAAGGAGGAGATGCAAGTCCACACATCTACGCCATGGGGATTGAGGACAGCACGACGATCATCAGCGTGACCCTGGTGCTCATACAGAACTACAGGAGGCTCTTCACGGTACGACAGAGACCCCAAAGATAGTATTAAAGGGCCAGTTCAGTGGTGCAGATAGTTTTGGAGATATTTGCCTCATAATGTAACTGATGAATTTAGTTTCTGGTGCTCAAAGCTTTTAAAAACTCAACAGCAATACTTCGTCCCGGTTACGCTAGCTAACCCACAGATTGTGAATTCACCCATTAAGAGTATTTTTACATCTCATATTTCTATATAAAACTTAGTTTGAAGTATACATTTGATTAAACTATTAACAGTTAATCAATCCTACAGAAAAATAGGACAACACACGTTACAACAGAACGAGCAAACAAAACATGGAAGTGGAAAAAGTAAAGTAGAAAGTACTTAAAGTAATTTTGCACCTTTTTTGGATTTAGTTAAAGATTTTTAGCTTTATTTTATACAGAAAAGGCTTTTGTATGCACACAAACAGTTTTGTCACGATGTGTCCTCCAGTCCACTTCACCAGATTTTGGGGGGTCACTTCACACACTGACCACAAATATTAAGAAAATCACAGAAGACATGACCCTCAGTGGTCAACTCACATACAGTACATCATATATAAATCGTATGCGTGACCCTCCAGGTTTCTGCAGAGCTGCAGCAGGAGGTCCTGATGAGTCTGATCCAGACAGACCCGGACATCATCGACTATCTGCTGCGTAGGAAACTCAGGTAACCACGACAACCAGTCCAGTCCTGCTTTGTTCAACTGTGGCTGCTTTTGGGGTTTAAACATGTTTTCATCCCCTCGTAGCGGCAGTCATCTGACGGTGGAGAGCAGCAGTGATTCAGGGGGTCGTCGGGATACAGGGGTGTCTCTGGACTCTGTGGGAGCCTCCAGCGGGAGCTTGTCCCCACTGGAGCCCCCCTCGCCGCTTTTCCCACCCGACGGCAACGGCGGCGAGGGCAGCCTGACCAGCGAGGTCTTCCTCAACGTGCTCAAACTGAACCAGAACAGGAAGCGACAGGAAACGAGATACGGTACGAGGAGGTCATGTCCTCTGAATTTCTTTTAATGTGAATTTGGGGACCTGAAGTGTAACTCGCATTTTATTATTTAAAGTTTACACATGATGTCATTTTTAAAGGCTGACATCAATACTTTTTTTCCCACTTTGTGCCTTTAAATTTGACTATTTTCTGGCCAAGAAAAGTTCATAAATATAACAATTAAACAACTTCAACAAGCTGTTAGAAAACTGCTTTTAGACCGTATGGAAACTCTGAGATGCAATGATAAATTAATACAATACAGACGATTAAAAAGAAGATGAAATAAAAAATTTTAAAAAATCCAAATTAATAGTGTTTAATGTTTAGACATTTTAGTGTTTCTAAAATCCTGATCACAGGTTACAACTTTAACAACCTTTTTAATTTGGTGGGAAACCAGCTGGACTGCATTACAGCAGGTAGAGGGCGCTGTTCTTCCAGAGAAAATGGAGCTAAAGAGTTTTTGGTTCAAGTGAGAAATTTTCATAAAGCTAAAGGCAAACGGAGAGATGGTGGACGAGGAGCAACATCCTTTATGACATTAAACCGTGAAATGTCGTAATTTTGGAAAACGATGACTCCAAACAGGGTTGTAGCTCCCATTAATGTCACGTACTCTGTGTTTCTTCTGGAAATGAAGGGATCTTGGCAACCTTTTAAAAACAGAGTTTTTATATAGTTTTAACAATATTTTCCCACCAGGTTTCAGTATTTATTTCACTATAAATGTAATTCGGGCAGCCTTGAGAGGACTTTGAAACAGCATTTATACCTTTTTTATGTTGGGAAGTATAAAGGTAATGCTTTTCTCTTTTCTCCTAATATTTTCCTTTAAGGTTTCTGTAAAGAACAGTGACATTTGGTACCAATTTTAGGGAAAATGGAGTTAATAAATAGCCTTGTGTTAGAAAAAAACCTGAATACTTTGCCTCTCTTGGCCCACATATGAACCAATTTTTCTAAGTGTTTTAGAACATGAGTGTGGGATGATAAATGTGGCCACAGCGCCACCTAGTTGTGACAGATAGGAAGTTAAAGAGGTTGTAACAGTTAAAAAATAAGTACTGTTTTTAACAGTTAAATGTTCCTTCATAAATGGTGTTTTTTTTTTAAATTTTGACCTTCATTTAACCAACCATGGTCCCTTGAGATTTTTCCAGTTTTTAGAAAAGTCTTAGTATGAGAATTTGTGGAACATTTAATCTTGAATTAAATAGGTTTTCTACTTTTATTTAAATGGACATAAAAGACAAAAAGAAGAGAATTTGATAGTTTCCTCAAAGGAAAAGGGATTAAGATTAAGATAATGAATTGTTTTCACTCCTCCAGGTGAGGTCCCTCCAGGTAAATCCATCTGCCACATGCGTCAGTTCCACTCCCACCACAACCTGCTCAGCCTGGCCCAGCCCTCCAGACTCCACGGTCAGGACCCCGACTCCCAGGACCGCAGGGGCCCGCTGGGCTCGGCGCTGAGCTTCACCCTGGGCGGCGGCGTCAGCGGCAGCTGCTCCAGCCTGACCGGGTTGACGGAGAGCAGCATCTGGGTGAGACAGACGCCGCCGGAGGAGAGCAAACCGTCACCGGCCGCTAATTTCTGGGACTTCTTCACCGGGAAAGGCTCGAGCTCGGAGACGATGGTATGATGAAGGGCGAGAAGAGGAGGAACATGAAGGGAAAGTGTGTGTGTGTGTGTTTGCTGTCAGAGATCAGAAATCCCCAGAAGATTGGTCAAAGTTCCTGTTACATTTACAGACGATTTAAAAGGATGTTAAGATCCAGTAACATTTTAAAAATCTAAGGATAAGTGGAATCCTACATTTCCTACTTGAACTTCCGGCCTGTTGCAGGTTTTTCAAAGTTGGAAGTTGGAATTTCCCACTTTTTCTGTCACCTCCTGGAACACAGCATGTGTATGAATGTGTAAGTTGGGATGCAGACAGCATGAAGATAAATACACGAAAAACATTTTTTTTTTTTAAGAGACATTTTGGATTTGTGTCGAAGATGCAAACTTTTTAAGCAGAACTCGCTCGGACTGAGACACGGACATCAGCAAATGAAGGAAAAGAGACTAAATGAATCCGTCTATGAGATTATGTGGATGCAGTAATACTTGTGATGTACATATGGTATTCATGATTTTACACACACACCCCCCCTCGGCTTTACTACCTAGAACTGCATAACTAGCTCTAGCTGCATGGACTCTACTAACACTTTATATATACTGATTCCACACCAGACTCCCTTTTGGTTTTCGTCGTTTTTCTGTAACCTGCAATAAGCTACATTCACTGTAAATGTAATCTACAATTCAACCATCAACTATACAGCGTTCAGCTAGAATGATTGCAGGACTTCAAAACACCTGCAGACGCCTCAGCGATGCAAAGATCAGAACCAGAAATTAAACTCAGTAGGTATTGATTTGGTGATTTGCAGTTCAGAAGACGTCTAGATAATTGGCTTAAATCTGGGCTGAATTTGGCTGAAAATGTTGAGTTTTATTTTTTTAATGTGTAGGTTAGATATAACCATTAGTTTAGCACCTGCTTTACAATGAAATAGTAATTGTGATGCTGTTTAAACCAGAACTGTAGTATAAGTCAGTTCCTAATGCAGGTAATGCTTATTTGTCATGTAACAACAAAACATCCTCATTTAGACGCGTAGTTTTAATCACCAGTGTATGGAAAGACAGTTTACCGGTTACAATACTGAAGAAGAATATTTTGTGTTGTGACTTTTAATCACAATTTTAGCAAATAATGCAAAATATTGGCAGATTTCAATCTTTTCTAAAATGTAAAGGACTGTATTGAGTGACTTAGGTTATATTAAAGACTCTCACTATGAGCAACAGAAGCACAATAGGCCTACACAGTTTTGTTTTTTTGTTCTCAAGCATTTAGACTTAGATAGCTACTTTATTGATCTCGTGGGAAATTTAGGCGTCCAGTAACTCAAAGGACACGTACAAAACACCAATACACACAAGAATATAAGAGTAAAAGCACAAAAAGTGTTAGTCCAACCGCCAGGACTACTACAGAGAGCTGCCACTATGAGACAGTACGTGCTAAACGGAGTAAATGTAAGGTGATTAAAAACAGTGCAGGAATAATGATAAAATACAGTTAGATACATGTATAAATACCACGCAGCGGTTAAGTGATCTTGACTGCAGCCTTGTCTGAAACTATGGTTATATGTAACTTTTTTTTATTTTTAAATCAGCCTGGTTTTAATCTAGACGTCTTTTTACCTGCAAATCACCAAATAAATTCTCACTGTGAACTTCAGGTGTGTGATTTAAGTCTTCACTAATTAGCATCATTAGCACCTCGGTAGGAAACAATAGCTCGGTGCTCCGGTTCGGGGTGGGGGAGCTGGATCCTCTGAAGGACGCGGACCATGAAGGCTTTCTTTAGACCATCGGAGGGTCAGGCTGGACCTGCTTCTCCTCCCAAAATTAGTCGAGACCACAACTTAACGGTGTGTTCAGGTGCTCTTTGTCAACTCTGACCAGAGTACGAGAAACGATGCCTGAGTTTCTATTGCAGATCTATTGATCTGTATCCCCCCTGTCGTTAACCACATGATGTCCAGACTGCTAACAAGACTTTTACCCTCTGCAGTGGTCATGTGATACTTCCAGACTTTACAGATTGAATGCTGTGTTCTCCGAATTCAGGCCAAAGAAAGCGTCTGAAAACAGGAAGGACCGTTTTGCAGTTCTGACTGCAACTCCGATACACCGGGAATATGTAATCAATCATATAAACACACAGCCAGCTGAACTGTGGGACACTGCAGGTGAAAACTATGTAATATGTAAACACTCAGTCCTGCACACTGTCTCCTACTTTTCCTCTGGCTGTGATTTCCACGTCAAAAGATTAAAAATGGGGCAAATTTGGTTGATAAGTTGTTGTTTTTTTAAATGTCTCACCACAAGTTGCATAATGCTTGTAAGTTGTGAGCAGTTTTTCCCTTCTAACCTCAGTTTTGTTTTATTTCTCAGAGGTCGGTTGCTGCGTTCAGATCCTACGGGAGTCACCGTAAATACCAGTTTCCGTCTTGTAAATAGCATCCATGTCAGTGTCCAGGTCGTAATTACAATTTTCTGAAAGCTCCCTTATATCTGACTCAGTACAAACAAACATGGGTGCCTCACTGCAGCCAAAGTCCTTTTGTTGAAGGTGGATAAACCAACCGTCTGACATGAGCCCACAGAGTCGTTTTTCCATGAAGCCCATATTTACGGAAGCTAAAAGCTGCCGGGCTTGCAATTCTTTTTTTTAATGTAGTTATATCTCAAGATCACAAGTTAACGATTTCATTATCTCGAGATAATCAACCCCTTATCATGAGAAAACAAAAGATTGTTTCCTCTTATTAGCCTGCTTATAATGAGTGCCTGTAGCAACTGATTTAAGCTGAAAATGTTTTCATTATTGATCATAGCGTCAGACTCTACTTCAATTAAGGTCTAACAGGCAGAAATTGTTTTGTCTTTCTTTTGGAGATGCCATTCAGATCAGTCTTTGTCATGTAAGTAGAAGACTACAAGATAAATGAACCCGTAATCACGAGAAAACAAACTTTATTATCTCGATAACGACATTTAAAAAATAATTGCAAGCACGGCCGTTCTCTGCTTCCGTACATTACATGAACGCAGCATCAAACTGTCCAGTATTTCACAAGAAAAAAGTAACAATTAGACAAAAGTCAAGAAAACAAATTAACCGGTAATTTTCTGCAGCAGAACTTTAAAGGGGGGAAAAAAGGGAGATAAAGCATTTAAAGTGCTCAGAAAAAGGACAATTTGAACATCTACAATGGTCAAGAATGAACTCTCAATCTCAAAGTTTTTCCCTTATTTCCTATCAAGCTAATCATCTTGCAACCAACTGTTGTTTCAATGTCTATATTACAACGTGAAGCAGTGCTTGAAATGCTGTTTAAACATTGACTGTATGTGAAAATGTTCACTTTTCAACCAGATTTTTGCCCAGGACGTCTTTTGACCTGAATTAGACCTGTTTGCAAGAAATGTGGAGGCACTAATGTCTGTTTTTAAAAGGTGTTACAGCATGCATAGCCAACTCCAGGCTCTGGTACATAAAGTGTGAAATATGCAGACTTGTGTCGCCTTCAGCAGTTACCTTCCTTTAACCAGAGGAGGGCGACGTTCACCACATCAGCTCAAACTGCTTGTCCCACCATCTGCAGGTTCCTTTAATGTCAAAGATAAATGTATTAGGTTTGGGGGGATAGTGCCAAACAAGTAGAAACTGTACATGTTTTGTTTCTGGCCTCTTTGTAGTAGAGATCCATGTTTGCATTGTTGTACAGAGATTTTCTTTACATCCTGACGTTGTATTTCTTCACCACAAACACACAAGTTGTACAGAGTCCGTCCTTCACCTCAGCAGGTGGATGTATGTCGTCTTCTCCTTTTGGATTCCCTGTAGAGAGAACCAGATTTATTTTGTCTTTTTTTTTTTTCTATATCCATCAAGGCGTGTTGAGACCTAAACCAGAGAATGTACCACCTACCTGCAGAGAATTAAATGTCAAACAGCCTCTGTGTCGTTGCTTATTGTTGAGCCTGCTGGGAGAGAACAGGGATGTACTGTTGCTGCTGAAGAAGAAAAGGGTTTTGGTCATACTTTTGGCTGCGCAGCAAGCATCTGAAAGGAAATAAGATGAGTCAGAAGACAAAGAAACCCTCCGGGGGAAGATGTTCTCACACCGAACACGCAGCCAGCTTTCAACTTCACTTGCTTCCAGTTACATGATGCAGGTTTTGATGAGGTTTTGCTGCCTGCAGCCGTTTGTCTTCCCTGTTTTGATTAAGAGACCAGACGATAAAAATCAACTGCAGCATCTCCCTGTTTAACATAAAGTGAAAAGTACAAAATCATACTTATATATTAAATATATTTCGCACCGCTTACCTTTCAGCAGGAAACTTTTCAGAATTTCAGGATTGGAAACTGCGTCAGTCCCGAATCCTTCATTGGTAAGTTAATAATGTGTCTCTGTTAACTCAAAGCTGTGGTTCCCAACATGTTTTTACTTGTGTGAGCCCTTAAAATGAAAGTTTCATCACAGGTTACATTTGTTTATTGTTTCACTTTTTAAAGGACCTGAGAGGTAAAATTATCCAGTATTTTACAAGAAGAAAGCATAAAAATAACCATTTCTGTATAACATTTTATTATTTTCTATCTTATGACCCCTCAAACTAATCTAGAGTTTGCTACAGTGAGTCCCAATTATATGCTAAAGCTTTATTTGTACTTTGTACTGTATACACTACTAACTGTGCACTACTTTGGCAGAAATGATGAAAGACACGAGTCGACAGACGACGACAACAACAGCAGGTAAAAAATGTTTTTCCATAAACGTTCTGTTTTCTGGGCCGTCGCTGAACACTTTCTTCATTTCTTTTGCACGTTGCACCGTTGGGTAAAGGCTTAGGTTTAGTTTCAGATGTCGGGGAAACACAGTGAAGTCTGGCCTCCTTCAACCAAAAACACAAAACCAACATGTGAACGTTATTCTCTACATTTATATCAACCAGGCAAGTAACGCGTTATGAAGAATTCTTCACAAAAATAATGACAAAAGAATAAGAAATGCTATAAATATTAATAGTTCACTAACCTTACTGAGAATCACATTTGGTTTAATTAACAGACCACATTTCATCTTTTGACTGAATATCATAACGTCACCTGTAAATCGAAATATGGATAAAATGTTTGTTTTTTTTTCTGGAAAAACATGAAGGGGAAGTTGCAGCGTTATTTTCAGCCATGATTAACGTCTCCAGATCTTCCTTTTCTCGTAATACTGTGCCTTTATTCTCATAATATCATAAAAATAATGTAATTTTATTACTTTAGTCTCAAAATCTTGTATTTTGTGGCGCTAATCCTCCGTCCTACAAACACCACACTTAAACACGGATTTTAATCTCCATGCAGACTTTTATATCAATGCACGCTATTTCTAGTACATGCACTAATAATCAAAGTGCAGTGTGGATTAAAATATAGCATGCAACAGTCTCCACAAGAAGGACAGTCACGATACTGGACTCTGATTGGCTGATAAAATTGCTGCAGATGATGTAAACATCAGGCATTATAGGAAAAAAAAAATAATCTGAGAATGCCTGTTTAAAATAATTAATTCAAGTCATGTTATTCACTTAAATAAAATCAACTTTAAAAAAAGAATCAGATAATATTTATAACCAGATAAACCACAGGAGACAGTTTAGATTACTCCATCTTCAAAACCAGTTTGTGTTTTATTTCCAACAGTTTGGACGCCATCAGAACCAGCCGTCATTACCAAACTTCACTGCATCTACACGTGTTCAGAGTGAACCTGAGACACCCACAAAACAACTCAGAGGACGACTCACTTCTGTCTGAAATAAGAGCAGAGCTTCCAGAAAACATTCAACCAACTTGATTTTTTTTTTTTTTTATCCTCAGTCTGCTGTGCTTCAGCCTGAGTCGAGCTCTAAACTGATGCAAAAACATAACTTACTTTCTTAAACGTTTAAATTCAATGTCACAAATTTGCAAAATAACAACAAATCAAGGAGTATTGAACATGTTCTGAAGGCGAGGAGCTGCTCTGATGATACCTTTTTTAGTTTTAGTACATTAATAAGTTGTTTGTGTCCGTGAGGCTGCCGTCACTCTGCACACCAGTTGTGTGAGTGTTAATGACACATTCAGTCACTTCTCGGGCGTCACAGAGCGGGTTTCCAAACATTTACATTCTTGGTGAGTCTGAAAAGCGGTGAGTGATGTGGACGACCGGAGCCCTGAAGGGACATTTCAGAGGACAGAACGACTTAAACAGTTAAAGGAGAAATCCACCTGCAGATGTCAGTTTTTGTTGTTTAATGAGTTATTTTATGGCTAAATGTTGGCGCTTCTGCTTTCCCACAATACTTCTCTAAAACCCTCAGAAAAGAGGCTGCTGTTGATCAATGATGGACACAGCAGCTTAATAAGAATCTTGATCTATTGAACATTTACTCGTTAGCTGTGAGACTGTTAGGTGAGTAATCACAATGTTGAGAACCAGTTTAATTTAGCGTGAGTAGAGCTGCGTATCAAACTAAAGTCTTATTCTTATGATCTGCATCATAATTTGACTTGTACTGTAATTAATTTAGGTTTAAATGAGGTTAATTTCATTCTTGTACATAAATACTGAGACATTTCCAGCTTATTTGTTCAATATTTTTTTTAAAACGAGCTGTTTTTTGTAGGAAAAAACAAAGCAAAGTAAGTTATTTAGTCTGACTGATACTGGATGTTGGAAGTTTAAGGCTGGTACCAACATCAATATTAAAGTTAATAATAATAATAATATATTTGTCGATATTCTCTGACCAAGAGATTGAAAAAATGAACTCCTCAGTGCTCTCTGGTGGACAAACTCGCTTCATACAGCTTTTTAAGAGTAAAATTCAAGCACTTTCAAGGTACCTAAACCAAAAATGTCCAAACTCTCGAAGCCTTTATCGTCACATCTAAACTGTTACTAAAAATGCCAGGAGACAACAAACTAATAGGACGACGGGATCGTTTCATTTCAAATGTTAAGCATTTTTCAAGGAGTATATCCGAATTCAAGCATTTTCCAAACTTTCAAGACTTTGTACGAACCCTGTATGTAACAGCGTCACTGTTTCTAAACAACCTCAAAAAGTAACTTGGACTTACACGCAATAAGCTAATATCTGCGGTTATACCATCAGGCTGGGCAGTTTACTGGTTAAGTTATTAAAAAGAAAGGTTTTGGTATCGGTACAGAAACTCGGGTATTATAATGGAACGAGTGCTGAAAAGTTTGACACATTTGAAGTTTGATGCTGAAACGTACTTTTTAAACCTGAAATAAATATTTTTGTGAAGCCGATACCGTCGTCTTCTAGTGCTCTTCAACATTGTGATTATCAACAAAACGTCTCGAGGAGTGACCTTTGATGGAAAACACCAAATTATGAATCAGGCTGAGAGACGAGGAGATCGACTCACCAGCGTTCATGTACTTCACAGTGGATTTTTCCTTCAACACAGCGGCACACATAACAGTTTCTGGTCAGTTAGTTGATGCACAGCAGTTTCTTGTCAACATAACTTCTAGTTTTCTTCAGAGTAAGTGTATCATGATGAAATCAGACAGTCAGATTACGTATGAGCTTTGGGCTGTTTGGTTTAGGCTGCCTGGGACGCCAGACGGGCGGGGCTTGTTGCTTTTTAAGCACCAGGCCTATTGATTCAGTATTTCGAGATATAGCGTCCACAAACATTTTTGATCTAGGTCTGCTGATTATTTCAAGCAAGCAAATATTTATATTCCAATAATAACAATCTGTATTTATGTACACATCAACATCTCTCGTCACATACTCCCAAATTAAACCAAAAATAATCTTCAAATATCCAAAGCTGCCTACACAACAATGGTAGACTAGTAGAATTAGTGAAATATATCAAAAAACAAGTGAAACATCTAAGAAAAAGATAACATAAACATTCATAATAATATTAATAATAGTATTTAAATAAAAAAAGAGCCTAGGTTTCCAACACTTTGCCCGGCCGAATAAGTTCAACCAGTCTTGTTGATGATGGACACATTTACAGTTTTGGGGATGATTTCCATGAAACTGCATTTCATTAAAAGACAGAATCATAACCAGCTCCAAAATGAATCTGTGGACTTTTATCCCCCAAAATAATGTTTTTTTGTGCTTGTTTTTGTTCAGTTATACTACAGGTAAATGCAAAGTTTCCTCAAAAAGCCTACAATGCGAACACATCGTTTGGTATACAGGAGGCCACAGTTTCTGTTGGGGCCTGGCTATCACCTGCGTTTCAAGTCATTTGCAACAATAAACTACTTAATTGTAGAACTGATGGAAAACGAAGTGGATCGACCCCCCAAAAGCAGATTCAACAGCACGCAAAAACGTTTTTCTTCCACGTAGATTAAAGTTTAAGAGCAGCACAGACTGGAAAAGGAAATAAGTGTCGACTTCGAAAGGCTCAACACAGTGAATGAAGGGAAGTGTTGGGAACACGTCATCTGAAGTCGCTCCCTTTCCTTCGTTTCGAACACTTTAACCCAAGTAAAACACTTCTGTGGTTGTTTGTAATAAACAGCTAAATAAAAAATAGGACATTATGAGTTTTGGATATGGCTGGGTTTGCTGGCAGTGTTTCGATTTAGCCCTTCCTTGGTCAGAGTAAAGCCTCATTTTTGTTCACATAACTCGAGCCGCTTGAGTTTCAGGAGATGCAACTTCCACTGTTTTCCTCGCGTTATTTAGGATGAGAGATAACACGATGGCCACTGATAACTTTCCAGAGCGGTAAAATCCTCCCTCACATCGTAAACCGCTGTGTTTTGGCGCGTTAAACCTTCAAACTCATGGATCCGGTACTCAAACTGGACTTCCTGGACTGTATTTAATATCTCACCGGTACCTGACGCAGCCCACCAACGCAGCCCCTTGTATTTTTTTTTAATGCAGAGCTGTAAAATAACACTGTCAGCAAACCTCGGGATGTTGAGACGTAACCCAGACCTTCAAAGGAAATGAAGAATTTCAAAATATAGTATTTTCGTTAAACATTTCCGTTGAGTGTTTTTCTTGTCTTAGCAGGAGAGCGAGCGACTTCAGATTATTGAGACGTGCTCCACATGGTGTTTTACAGGTCAAGCAGCAGACCCGTTTTTATTTTACTGTACATTTTAACCTTCAGATAATACCTGACCCGCTGCCCAGGCCACTCAGCTACTGTAGATTATAAACACCTTAAAGGCTCCGGAGAGCATGTTTCCATTCACTTTCCATCTGCTGCAGCTCTGTTACAGAGACTGACGAGGGGTGAGCTTGCTTGTTAATCTGGGACAGCCCAGTCGGGTGGAGCCTCACGAGCTCGGCAGTGTAAAACGTACTTAAAAAAACAAAACAAGACTAAACCAAAAAAAAAACCTACATTTGGTTTGTTTGTGCGTTAAACGAAAACAGAGGTGAAAAAGCAGGTTGTTGCCCATCAGCAGGCTCGAGTTAGGGCTTTAAAATGGCTCCTGTTTCCCCTTGCCTCAGCACAATTTAAAAAAAAAAAAAAGTGAGGATGTACCACCCGTAAAAGAACATTTTAATGCGACTCTGATGCCGATCATAATGGAGGAAGCAGAAGAAAGTTGCAACTCTCTCACAATCAATAGTCGTGTTTTCATAAACGTGCATTTTAAAGTATCGCATTAGGAAAAGCTGTATGGCAACGTCAAAATTCAATAAAATGTCCTCAATTGCGCAAAATTTTTACGCTCGCTTGAGGTGCTAACTGGGATACAGAAACACCTTTGCTGAATAAGTTCTGATGTTGCAACAGGCCTAATTTATTCGCTCCACGCGCCTAATTCGCATTTCTTTTGTGCGACATTTCAAAAAGTTTGCTTAAAATTCAGTTGACAATTGAATGAAAACGCGGCTAATTAGACATTAGAGCTGAAACGATTACTATTTAACTATTTTGATAATCAGATAATCGTTAAAGTTACTCATCCAGCAAAAAGGCCAAACATTTACTGGCTCTAGCTTCTCAATAATGATTATTTTCACTATTCATAATTGATTCTTTTAATTAATGGATTTATTGTTTCATCTTCAAGATTTCTAAGAAAGTGCCAAGGAAGACAACAAGTGAAAAACCCCAAAGGGTTTGAATTTAAAATGATAAGAAATAAGAAAAAAGCAGCCTCACATCGGAGAAGCTGCGTTAAATTAGTTCTTAAAAAAATCAATCGCTTCTTAAAACAGGATGAGTCAACATTAAATCAGAAGTTGTTACCATCCTGAACTCCTTCCTATTGTGCTAAATTAGATTTGAAAAGAAAGAGGAGAGGAATCCATTTTAAAACTGCTGAGACAAACACATCACAGTCAGTCTTACTGCATTAAATATACCATGACGTCGACCGACAGTGGACGCAGACCGTTGGCATCCGTTAGGCTCCAATTTAAGATTCTGGAGTGAAAAACATGTTATGTAAAAGGTCTGACTGCCTGCCAGAGCTGCAGCTGCAGGAGAAACACTTAAGCCAGAGTTGAAATTTGCCAGTGTGGGATTGGTGGCTGATATTATGAGACTGAACCAGCTGCAGCAGGGTCTGTGTACGGAGGTGTTAGAGTTTGCTGCCCAGAAATAAAACTTTAATAAGGAACAAAAGGACAAAACACACTAAACACAAACATTCACGTAGTAGTGTGACAGTCTGGATGTCAGAACTGACTTAAAGAGGAAAGAAAACGTATTTCTCTGTATGTCCCTTAAAACAAAATGGTACAATTGTGCATATTCTGGCATTTTAAAAAAAGTCAAACATGTTAAAACAACAAACCTTTGAAAGCAAACTGCAAAATAAACTGTGCTCACCATCAAAACCACGAAAAGCCCGCTTTAAAAAAAAAAAGTTAGCTTATGCTGTTCAGTGCTGAAACACCTGATCGCTCTTCGTTTAACGTCTTCCGCTGTGGCACCAAACATGACCCGTAATGGCACGACACACAGTAACTTTAAAACTACAACTTCAACCAGCCACTGCTCAGCCAGCTAGCCTTTTAAAACTGGAACAGGGTTGCTGGGGATCTGTAAGGCTCGTTGTTTTTGGTTTTTACCAATTTTTGAAAAAGGAGCCCATCGGGATGAACTGATTTTCACCCAGACTTTATGTTCCTGCTCATCCAAAAGTTGTTGATCGCTGCAATTTACAGAAAACAAGACCTCCTTTCAATGTAATTAATAAAACGGTACATGCTTCAATAGAGATTTGGTAAAATCAGACTTTTACCTAGATTGTTTTTACAATTTTCAGTTTTAATATTTAAGATAAAAACAAGAAATTCTTGGAAATGTTTAAGTAAAAAAAAATAAAAAAAATAATGAGCTCTATCAGATTCGTCAACATCTCTCTGGTGGTTGGTTTTCATGTCACGCTCTGCCTTTAACACTGTATGTTATTAGCACCACTTCATGATACAAACACTGCAAACAAGCACCTGCATCACCGCGCTGCGTTCAAGTTATTCCGTCACTAAAGGTTTGTGTTAGTGGTTTTGTTGTGACGTCTAACAAGGCTGTCAGATGTTAGTTCCTCTATTTTTTTGGGGGAGGTGTTTGGGGTGAACGCATGGTACCTGTGTGTTAGCGTGAAGCTAATTTAGTACGGTATAATATGCACACAAAAAAAACAAGACTGTGATGACACTGATGGTTACCGTGACGAGAAGGGTTACAATCAGAGGTTGCTTAAGTGTCTCATCCGACACAGCTGATTGGTTACTCTGCATCGTCTCAACAATCCCAAACTGCTTTTACCTCCAAAATGGACCGCTGTGCACACGGCGATGTCAGCCTCTTGGATTGGCGTTGACTCGGTCTTCCCAGCTGATGCCCCAGTGCAAAGCGAGTGTTACAGATTCAGCCATCTTGTTTTGTTAAGGTGCTTTTTGCAGTGTGGGCTCAGAGGATTTGAACGGTCGTAATCCAGGAGGCTGGCACGCGACCTGAACACGTCACAACCGATCCGAGTGGCGCTCCAGTGCAAAGCTCCGCCTGCAGGGAATAAAGCCTGGATACTTAAGTGAGCGTACTGGGCGGAGCCGGTGGCAGCCATAAGCGCCTCCCCCTCTGCTGAGTGACAGTCTGTTGGGGATTTACCGCTGGCTGGTTCAGTCTCTGGACTGGTAGAACAGGATGTATCCTGACTCAGAGTTCTTGGAAATGTCCGATGTCAGACCGTAGAACTCTTCGATCGCCTGCGCGTCAATTTTCTACAAGAAAACAAGATAAATGGTTGGACTTCAGACATATGCAGGGTTCTGCTATAGCTCGGCAGAAAAATTACTTTTTTTTGACAATTCGATGGCAGCTCTGCTTCGAGGAATAGTTCAACATTTTGGGAAATACGCTCATTTGTATCTGTGTGTTAAGTACAGAGCTGAAACCGAGAGCTGATTGGCTGAGCCTAGCTTAGCTTAGCATAAAGACTGGATGCATGGGGAAACGGCTGGCCTGGCTCTTTCCAAACGTCACAGTGATGACAAGATGTTAGCAAGTCGCCACTCCCAGCTGTTGTTCGCCAAGAAATAAAGAAATTCACTTAATTACAACACACAAAGTGCTAAGTAGTGAGCTTTAAAGCTGATTGTAGCTGAATTTTTTAACTTTCCCCGGCTTCCAGTTTTAATGCTAAGCTAACCACATCCTGACACCAGCTCTGCACTCAAAACATATGAGAGTGGCATTATATTATGTTCTCATCCAACTCTTGGAAAGAAAGAAAATAATGAGTTCCCAAAATGTTGAACTATTTCTTGAAGCAGAATTTAATGTTGCTTTCATCCACCGGGAACATGAAATAATTTCTTTCTCTTCTTTTCATGCTCTGCACTCAAAATTACTACATCCTGTAAAAAAAAAACGAAGCAAAGCACATTCATAATTATTCAGAACTTCACATGAAAAATATATATCGCAAAAAGTAACATGACTAGTCTGTATAATAGTAGCATCCAGTTGTTTGTTGTTTTTTGTTTTTTTACCATTTCATGCGCAAAATGTGTTTCCGCCATGCAGTGAAAGTGAAAAGGAAAAGCACAGGAGCAACTGATCAACAATATTTATCATAATATTTATCAGGGAGCCAAATAAGTTTGACCACAAGTCATCATCCTTTTCATATTTTTTTGGCAAGTGACTAGATTGAGCGATAAAACATTCAAGGACAAACCACAGCTGTTTCTATGATCAAGATGATGCATTTCTTTTTACTAAAAAACAATGCATAGATCTACTAGCAGCCATGCTTCACTTAGCTTAACCCATCAGAAAAGCATGTTGTTCTTAAGTCATACCTCAAAACAGTTTTGAGCATTAGTTTCTGCAACTTCTCCAGGAACAAAATCCTTCCCTTCAGTTCACTGCTGTGTCTTTTGAACTTTTATTTTTATTCGCTACCAAATCTCCATTTAAAATTGAGTACTTTATCAAGTAAGTGGTGAATATTTTGAGACTCGGCCCTGACAACTGTTTCTTATTTGCCGTGGCAGCTTTGTCCAAAGAGGGAGAGACTGGGGGCTGAAAACAAAAATATAGTTTTGGATTGGTGGTGAAAGAGAACTGGTCATGGCTTTAGACAAAAACTTTCAGTTTAAGGTGGAAATACCTAAAACAGAAGAGATGAACAGACAAAAAGCAAGATATAAGTAAAAAGAAGCTAGAATACAAAGCAGAGAGTAAATCTCCACAAACCATAAAAAAATCAATCAGTTTCTGCTCTGCAAACTCAGCGGAAACTAACAGAACTGGGCCAGTTTCTCTCCACTGGACCAGATGTTCGAGTGGGCCTCCTTCCCATCGTAGTGGAAAATTACACTGGAGATGGGATCAGTTTTAAACATCAGTCCCTGATGACTAACCGAGCAGTTTCCTCCGCATTCAAGCAGCAGGGTGATTTCTCCCGCTGCCGGGGAGATTTCAAGTAAAATAAACAATTTTAAATCGGGCAAAAGTTCCCAAACAAGAAAAGCCTCCAATGATTTGATGTTTAATTGGGCCAAACTAGAACCATGACTGAACCGGAGCTATACTGTGGATCAGGAAGAGGGGCCGGTGGATTTTGTTGCACAAAATATTAGATCGATAAATGTAAAGGCTGGGCCCGTATAGAAATACTTTAAAAAGGACCGTACCATTTACTACAACTCACTTCCAAACAATGCTGATGCGTCTTAGACGTTTTAATGTATTTTCCAGCCATTGGTTTCCATTAATTACTATTAGCAGACTACTGAAACATGCTTTAGTTGTGTCCATCACACCAAGTCTGCATTGATTCCTGTCAAACTTACAATATCATTGTGATGAAATGCAGAGCAGAGTTTTCAAATCAATAAGCACTTAAATAGCATTTATCCACAATAACATTGTGACACACCTGACAAAAATGAATGCAGCCTCACTACAAAAGCATCAATCAAGTTGAAAGTCTGCTAATTGATTTTTATCCCATAAAGAAATTAATGGAAACCGATGGCTGCCTGGAACAGAAGGAAAAATACATTTTTTAAAAATCTAAAACGGTACAGTGGTGCTTTAAAAGAAAATAGTCGGAATCTGAGTGTTTGGTAGATAACTGTAAAATCTAATGGTGAAATCGCCTGGAATATATCAGCAATATCAATAAAATGAATGTCACGGCACTAAATTCTTATTATAGCTATTGATTTTTCTTAGAATGTAACTGAAGAAATTCTTTGGTAGACTGTTAATTAAGGTTTTCAGATGATGCTGTGGCGATCTACTAAAAGATTACTGGATAACGCTTCAGAATAATTTCTTAGGACGATTCCTTTAAAGGACTACAGTTTGTAATCTGGTAGAGAAAATGTTCAATTGGTGTACTTCTAATTAATAAATTCAAATTTATTATAATTGTTAGCATAGAAAGACTTTTAGTCAGCTGAACAAGCAAAAGTTTAAGATTAGTCTATAGGCAAGAAAATCATGCGTTTGGAGAACGTCTTTTGACTTTTAATCGTGTTTTACCTAATTTCCTAATTAGTCTGCTGACAAAAGTCACAAAAAGCTCTATAATACTGACGTGAAACAAAGCACAACTATTATTATACAACGTTATACTTGACAAACCCACCGGAACGTTTAACCACCATGACTGCACGGACAGTTAGCCGCCGATAGCTTGATAGCTGTGGCATACCGTTCTTTTTGGCATGAAGAAGGAAAAATAACAGAACTGAAAGGTTACTTGGCTCCAGCTGAAACGCAGCAGCATGCCGAGGCTTTGGCTGTGCACTCGCGTGGTTGACTGCCAATGACTAAAGAGCTACATCAGGCTTTTGGCTAACACGTACTAGTAAAGCTATACCTCTGATTTCATTCACTTTTAATGTGCTGCAGCGTTGGAGACGCTTGGGTTGAGAACTCATCACGTTATCGTCTGTTAAGTCTTTGACTGCTGTCTTGTCAGCTACAGTGGGGAGCTGGGAAACTGTTAACTGAGCGCTATCACACATGCTAGAAGGATGTCAGACTGTGTTGGTTCTATGCCGGCTGCCGTGTTTCCTCCTGTCACCACGTCGGAGAGGAAAGCAGATGGTTTTGTAGCAGAAGCTGCAGGGGATCAGCGGAGCAGCAGTTTCATGACAACCAAAGACCGAATCTTATCTGAGTGAAAGACTGAACTTGTTAGCTGCTTTTTAGAAAAGTTAAAAATAGTTTTTCCACAAGCTCAAGTTCCTTATCAGCACTGCCTGCTCGCAGACTGTAAAAAGACTGGAGCGGCAGTCCGAACACAATGTGCTGTCCAGGTCTTACTGATCCAGCTGACAGTCGGGTTAAAATTTTATGACTGGGATGAATAATGCTTCAATTAAAAAGGAAAATAAAAGTAGGTACATGATGACCAAGCCAGAGAGAAAGAAGAAAGAGCAGCTAAACATTATTCTCATTCCAGATTTTATCCACGGGGCTTTTTTTCTTTGCTCTCCTTTATGAATACTTTCATCCACCCTTCTATTTCTCTAATCGCATCCTTTAATAACTCCTCATTATTCAGCAAAGGTTAAGGTATCCAGGTCGGCCCGTCGTAGGAAATCCAGTCACAACATTTGGGAGCGCCAGGATCTACTGTGAGTCTGGAAGGACGACTGTTTGAAATTCCTCTCTGGTTTGGACCCGGTGGGAAACTTTGGACGGCTGATGAGGATTTTAATCTTTGATCGGTGTTCGGTCTGATGTGCACTAAAAGCGGCAGAGCAGTATGACAGTCAGTCGGGTTTCCAGAGTTTTTACTTTAACATTTTTTGCTTTGAGTTGAGGTTAAATACCAAGAAGCCTTTTCTGCCTGTTCTTTTAAATCACTTTTCAAATCTTACATAATACTTTTATCATATAGCTTACACCTTTATTCTACTTTATTCTGCTCCCTTATACAATTAATTCTCATCATGTTTCTATTCACTTTCAAATTGTTTTTAACTGCTTTGTTTTAAAGCCTGTCTTATTTTTTATTCTGTATTTTTATCATCAATGTTGTCTCTTAATTCTGTTGAAACCTTTGTTCTATAAATAGTTATTATTTTAAGATTTATTTGCAGATGCAAAGGTGTAAGAATGAGAAAACATTTGATAAAAACGGCTTCAATAACACACGGTGTCAGTATTTTTTTTACTCTTCACTTTCCAACTGTTTCAAGTTCATTATCAAACTAATCATCTGTACTTTTAAAACTTTTTTTTCTCCTGACTGGATGAGTTGCAACAGAGAAGGGTAAAGCCTAAATATTAGAAACTCCACTCGACCTGAGCAGTTTTCTATTTTAGTATGACATGATGTGCAGTGAAATAAGTTTTTTTTTTTTTTTGTGTAGTGGAACTAAGAAAAATAAAGCTCAAGGTTTAGCTACAGCTCTGAGAATTAATACGTTTGTACAGAACGTGATGCTGAATCATTTAATCTTATTACGCATTTAAATGTTGAAATGTAAAGGCATTGATTTTACTGTAAAATCAAACAGATGCCTATTTTTTTTTTTTTTTTAAACAAACACTAAAGAATCAGAGAATTTAAACTGAGTGTGGTTGTCAAAGAGAAAGAAGAAACAGAATAAAGATCTCTCTCACCTCTACGATGTCGTCATCGAACAGCAGCCAGAAGCCGTGGCTCTTGACGATGGTGATGTAGTGTCCGCGGTTGGGACCGCTGCAGAGCGGAGGAAAAACAGAGTGAGACACGTTGTGAAAATAATACCTGAAAGGAATCACACTAACGGTGGTTAATGGTTTTCTTTTATTGCCAAGTAAGAATTTAAACTTGGATGTTATTGTTGAGGCAACGCCAGTGAACATAACATGAAATAACTGCTCTAAAAACATCATTATTTAGGGTTAAATCTTTTATATAGGCATGTTTTGGGTAATCTCCAAGGTGGAAACGTTCAAAACTGTGGTCAAGAGTGCTGAGATGTTCAAAGGTTTTTGACATTTGCCTTTGTGTTTACATATAATGTTTATCCAGTGACTAATAACTTGCACATGCTCACTTATTCATCAGATGACGTCAGCTAATCCACCTCCGAGGATGTCCCAGATCCCGGATTCACCTGAACTCAACATCTGAATGTGGCTGACAACGATTCAAGCAACCAAAACAGCAGCAGGCCAGGTTTACAGGACACATGTTGAACTTGTGCAATAAAGTTCTTATCTTGTGTTACTGTTTTATTATATTTTATGTGAAACCTTAAGTTTGTTCTTTATAAATAAAGTAATGAATTAATGACTGAATGGTTTCGACTACTTTTCTTTGTTCATTTATTAGCAAATTCATAGAGATGATCCAAATCTTCTGAAAGGTTTTGGTTTAAATACAGCAGACAGATCATTTTTGGTCCAAGGATCAGCTGATTACATTTTGGTTTTGTTGGATGGATCTGGATTTACAACATTAGATAGTTTTTACACCTTTGGGGAAACACTGGAGTCGTGTTAAACTAAGTCACATCTTCATGCTGAAGAAATTAGTTGATTAATAGATCAGTTGATGGACAGCAAACTAATCAATTCCAATTTATGTGAAGAGTTGCTTTGTCTTTGTTTACTGACATTAGGAAGTTAATCCTTTCAGTTTTCTGGCTGCTGACCAGACTACATAAGCAGTTTCAAAAATCGAATTGAATTCTGACAAGTTGTGATGCAAATACTGAACCACAACAAACATAAACCCGTACAGATGCTGCAGGTTTGACAGCGGAGAATTGTTGACTGTTAACCACTTAATGTTTTCCACTTTAAGGGAAACTCGTGGTACACGACTGCCATTTCTACGAGCATAAGTCCATAACATTAAAAAATGTAGTTAAAAGAAGAACCTACCTGCCACAGTGTACAACGACAGCCACCAGGTCGTACATGCGGTCGGGGTTGGTGGCGTCCCCGGACGTGTTGAAGAGGCGGAGCTCCAGGGGGAAGACGACACGATAGGACAGTTTGGTGTAGCGGTGCAGCTGGTCCATGTATTTAAAGCGCTTCAGGTGGAGGGCGAGGATCATCGGTAGCTTCTTTACCCTCATCCTGATGGAGAGACACACAAAAACAAAGAGAGAGGTTTTAATGGACTGAAGTGGTTTTAATGGTGTTCCTGAGGCTTTGGTAGAATTGATTTTTTTTTTTTTCACAGCAGAAAAAGCACTGAGTCATATGATGAATGCCAGAATGAAACTGAAATGACCTCTGAACTGAACTATGCACTCAACACTCTCAAGAGCAACTTTTTGTGGTAAAGGAGTTTTAAATTACAAAGAAAATTTCAAAATAAAGAGCAGGGCTTATAAAAGGTTGGTGGAAAAACAGCAGGAGAGAAGTAGAATCACACAAAGACAGGCAAGGCAGCGAGGACCATTTGACCCCAAGAACTACTCAGAGGGCTAAAAGCTTTCCATGCTGACACCATTACTGTTCCAGACCCCCTACCGGGAACAAGAAGTGTGTTTTTAGACTCTTTGTGCTCCTCATAATTCGGCCGAACCTTTGGCTCGCGCCCTCGCAGCATTCTGCTCAGTGTTAATGCGAGGAGCAGACGCTGGTGACAGCACGGGCCCTTTCAAGCTAATGGAGGTTACTTGGTGCACTTTGCAGGCGCTCAAAAACGGTGGATAGGTGAGCAGACGCACCGGATGGACACTTCCTACCAGTTGGTTTGTTTTTGTTTTTTTTACTTAGCAGAGTCATTAATGTAACACTGAAGACAAAGAGCAACGTCCAGCGGCTGTTAGACTGGCGTGCAATGATTAATAACAGGCCTCCTGGCCCACATCAACTCTAAATACCCATGATGAACTTGTCAGAATGTAACAGGAAGGCCCCGACTGGTTGCTATGGTAACGTCAGATGTGGTTTCGGGGTTCTTTCTAATAGAACAAACTGAAACCGTATTTGTCCGCTTAGAAACCCTGCTATATATATATATAAGCTCTCCTCCACGGCTATGCAGAGACAAAGTGTTCATTTAGATGACAGCTTCTCATAGCAGAGCAACTTCTGCTGCTAAATGCCCCAAAATCTCCTATGTGGTTACAGCAACAACCCCCGCTTTAAAGATTTTGATCGGTGTCACTTTCAGTAAATGAACCAACCAACCAAAGGAAATGACGGCATGATTACATTTGTACTACGAGAGGACAAAATGAATGTTGCGATGACTATCGCTACATTATAAAATAAACAATATCTGATGAAGCATTCAAAACCACATGAAACATAACTGGTGTTCAGTGAGTCAATAAATGTTGTGCAAATTAGCATTCTTTGTAGAACAAAGGCTGTTTTTAGGTATTTCAGGTCTCACTCAGACACATTTTGGTAAAACTGAACAGATTATATATTAAAAACTGTACAATATCCAACATAAGAATTTGGTAATAATATAATCATATAGAGGGACGACGTATTTAACATGACAGAATATAGTGAAAAATGGTTATCACGATATCCTTAAGTCCAAGCTGACGTCTTTTTGTCCGACCAACAGCCCAAACCCCATAGATATTCAGTTTACAATGATATAAAATGCAGAAAAGTCCTAACAGTTTTTAGTTTAGTTATCGAGCTTCCCTAATTGTGAACATTGAAAACCACTCAGATTCTAAATCTGCACGGCAGGAAATAAAAAGCAACTAACTGACGATGACACCCACCTTTTCTGGGCTTCCTGTTTGCTGCGACACTGCTCACAGTAGTATTTGTATTCACTACATAACGTCTCTGTGTTGCTGAAGCCCCTGTTAAGACAAACACACACACACACACATTTACCAACACAAATCAACAACGTTTTAAAAAACCTGAGGGTCCTGATGTAAAATTCAAGCTTTTTTTCCCCATGGCGTTCCATACCAGGTGAGCCTAAAAGACTAATTTTCCTTTTCATGGATGATTGATGAGAGCCCCGTGTTACCTGAGACAGTGCGTGATGGAGGTGTTCTGCTCCACGTCCACAGACAGATCCAGGAAGTCTTCGTCTTTACTGCTCACCTGCAACGCAAGAGGAGACACTCAAGGTCACATGGATTCTCTCATTCAAAAGGACAAAAAAAAAAACAGTTTTGCAATGCAGCATTATGAACAGATGAAGGCCCAGCCAGGTAAACATGTACTGTAAGAATGTGGAGAATTTAATTAAAGAGGTGCCCTGTGGAGTTTTCATGTAAACAAACAAAAGTTATGTTTATATTCACCAAAACATGTGCGTATCCTTGAGGTCTAACGTGTTGAATGCATTTCCTTCCTCATAAAACATTTTTTTAAGTATTTTAAACCCAGCACTGTTTATATCCGTGTTTACTATCTTGCAGTCTTCTTCTTCCCTGACTTTGCTGGCACATTGCTGCATATCTTGGCGTGTTACAGCCACCTATAGATCTGTGGAATAGTGTGGAACCACTGGTAGGACTGTGTATCACATCACCCATGTGTACACATGTGCATGGGATAAACAAAACGGAAGCAGGATTAGAAAAAGCATCATCTTTTTGTATTTGGTTCATTAGTGTCCACAGGAAACCAGGATTATATAAGGTACTCTATATGGACGTATCAGAACAAAATTTGAGACGTTTTAAAACGTTTTAGCCAAGTCTAGAACCAACTTTCTATCAGAAAAACAAACAGATAAATAACTGTTCTTTCATGAATCAACTTCTTTAAATTAACTACTGTAAGCATGATGAAAATTAACTTTTTATTTTATGTTTTGAGCACAAAATGCATTCAAATTTTGTATTAGTTTTTGTTTGTCCCTCCTGGGGACCAGTAAAAAATATGAATTAATAAACACACTTTTAGTTATAGTTTTTTTTCCTGTCTCCCCCTTTACCTGTAGAACGGCATGTTTATTGGGTTAAGTTGGGACTACGTTTCAAATGCCCCTAAACCAAACATTTTGTATTTGCTCTTTTATTTATCTTATTTCTGGTTTAACTTCTTTCAGTCCTGCCTGTTTTATATTTCTAATTATTTGTATTTTATAAGGTTAACTTATGAGCCTAACTGTTAACTTTGTTTATATTTTTGGCATTGTGTATATTTGGGATTTTGTGGATTTTGGATGTCTGTTTATTGATATTTTATACTTGCACTCTTTATATTTGAACTCTTTCCGACTGTATTGCAACTGCTGCACAATAATTTCCCTCGGAGATGAATAAAGTTCTTATCTTTCTTATTTCTTATCTTATTTCATGCTTAGTGTAATGAAGCATTTTGTAATTTTTGTTTTATAAAGTTCAAAGCAAATAAATCCTTACAAACGGCACCAGTGTCTGCATGAAAAAGCACTTGTTTTTTCCGGCATCTCACTCACAGCTTCACAGTTGAGGCAGCGCGTCTCGTTGGTCAGTGTTCCCTGGAAGATCTCATGGACCCAAGTCTGTTGTGTCTCCTTTCCTCCTTCCCCTTCTCCTCCTCCCTCACTTCCTCCTCCTCCTCCACCTCCTCCTCCTCCTCCTCCTCCATTCTGCACCAGTTTTCCATTCTGCTGTCGCTCCTGGCTCTTCTCCTCCTGGAGCAAGTCTGCGATGGTGTTGAGGAGGTAGTTGAGGAATTCATGGGCGTCCTGCTGCATGTAGTTGTCAAACAGCTCTGAGAGGAACATATGTAAAAAGACAGAAATATGTAGAAATACAGTAATGGAAAAATAAAAATATATCGGAGGTATAAAGACATAGAGAAGTGAAAAGAGGAATATAGAGAAGGGTGTAAATAAAGACACAGACAGGGAAGGAAGAAGTGTTGAAGAAAGAGAGAACAGATAATAAACAACGCCAGCATGTGTTGGCGAGGAGAAATAGAGCCAATTAAGATCGTCACTTCTTTTTCATCTGCTTTCCGCTCCAGGATTTGGCTGACAATTTTATTTCCTCAGCTGTGAGATTAACTTCTCAGCTGAGATCACCCTCCCCTGCCTCTGCCTCTTTCTTCTTCTTCTTCTTCTCTCCTTTTCTCCGCCTCATCCCTTTCTCCCTGGCCAATCGGTTAACTCGTCTGTGTCGCTCTGCGGTGAAAGGAAGTCTACGCCTCACAAACAACTGATGAAATAACCTTTCAGATTTTGCATTTCTAAACACCTAGTGCTGGATAGATGTTTTCCATAGAAAAACACAGGAAGTCGTGTGTTTAAGTTTCAGCTGCACTTTCTGGCAAAATCTACAAACTGAACATTTTCGCATTTTAAATTTTAAGATTTTAGTACTTTAACCAAAGGGGAAGATCACTCTCTCCTTCCTTACAATACAATATTAAAACCTCTAACGAGACCCACCATTTTCTTTTCTCAGTCGTGAGATGAATTTCTTGGGAGGGATGACGCCGACCTTCTTCTTCTGCGTGGCAATGCTGTTGAACAGGTCAGCCAGACAGGTGAGGAGGGACTCCTTACGACGTGGCTGCACCTAAAGAGAAGGGCACACCTGTCACTGCACCGGAGACAGTTACCGTTCTCCGATGTACAGAGCTATAAAGTACAGGTGAGGTGAGGCCACATCCTGCCTGAACCTTCACACTTTATCTAATCTATGGTAGTGATATGACAAAACCATAAACACACAGTGTGATACTGATGACCTTTAAAATTTATATTCAACTCATTAATCAGGGTGAGAGGTAACTGAAGAAGAAAACACTTAAAAGGAGGTTTTGAAGCCTCTCTCTTAAGGTATTATTGGCCCAAATATAAGACGACCCCTTTTTTTTCCCCCCAACACCTGGTTTTTAAAAAGACTTTCTGAAGATAAAAAACACTTTATCAGACTTGTCCGGTTGGGAAGGTTAGCCCACGATACGATGGCTCTCATTCCTGAAGCCTTTTCTCACATAAAAGTGAGACATGAAATACTTCCATCAAAGCACAACACGCAGTAAATTCAATATTTGTGTAGCTTGTCCAAGTATATCTTCAAGTGCAGCTAATTCTTCATTTCGCTTATCAGTCACATATTCAGAAACTCTGCAGTCAAGCTCTTGGACACAGTCGGCTAGCAGTTAGCATTTTGTCTTTTTGAGCTCCTAATCATGACATGTAAAGACTTTCTTTTTGTTTTCACTCTCACTCTGTGGCAGCAAAACGTGTTACATGATGAGCCACTGTGTTCACATATAGGACAAGCACTCACCAATGTTCTTCCTACATTTTTCTTTTCGTTAAATCATTAGCAACAGTCTCCTACACACACACAGATGTTTCAGGCTCTACCTTCCTCAGTGGGTGTGTATGATGAGCCATTAGAAACTAGGTTAAACCAGTAAAACTACAGTTTATTACAACTTTGGTGTTATTTTTGTTGCTCCGGCCATCGATTCTATTGGTTATGATAAGATTTTACTGGCCAAAGTAATTACTGAGGTCTCGTAATGTGGCAACGGCGCTAAAATAGGAATGTTGGGGCAACAAACACGAGCAGCCAGACGATCAGACGGGCTGAAAACAAACCCCCGGGGTTGGTCAAAGTTATTGGGAAGGGAATACGACGACGTACCAAACTGAGCGCTGTAAACATCCATCAGACTCTCTTCCTGGTTCAACCTACTACACTTACATTAAAGGATATATATTAAGGTTCACTCACTTTCAGTTTTACCTCCATTTACAGCGGTTTAGATAATCTGGCTGAACTATTAACTCTTGTTCACAACCGTCTGATTGTCTGACCGCTAATTTTTGTTACCTTTTTAAATACCAATTTTTAGCGAGCTATGAAAATAAACCCAAGCAGTAATAAACCGCAGTTTTCCTTTAGCTCTTCTAGGGCTAACTAACTCTAAAAATACATTATAAACAGACATGAAAAAACATGCTAGCCAAGCAACATTACGGCTACAAACAAGCCATAATGCAACACTCTCTTAATGTAACAAGTTCACCCTGTAATGCAGGGCCTGGACCTCGCTCCATTTAAAGAGAACATCTGCTGAATACCTGCATGTCTAGTCCTTGAATATAACACAACATCCATTTTTAAAACATTATATCCAGTAAAAAGTATTAACTCTTATATTCAGGCCAATACATTACTTTTGGGGGGTATTTTAGTGCATTGTTTTAGTATGAGAAGCCAGTCCACTGGTGTTTCTCTCATCACTTACCTTGTACGCCAACACCTTCTCCCTGAACGGTCGACAGAAATACAGAGCCTGCAGCACTGAGTTACAGTAGCAGGTGTTGCCAAACTAGAAGAGAGAAACAAAGGCAGAATGAGACACGAAGAGGAAGAAAGATGCAAGACTGATGGGAGGAGGGTATGTTCCTGATCCTGAGACATGTTTCTGTACCTACCAGTAAACCTACACCGTCTTACATTTTACACCAACTGAGGGGCAGCAATATATGTTGTTAACTGACACTTACGTTGACCAATCCGAAGTAGTGTTCATTAACGGGAAACTGTTCCGGTCCAATCTCCTTTTCCAAGGCAGAGGCATTGGCGCCCTGAAGAAGAAGAAGAAGAAGAAGAAGAAGATTTAATTGATATTCAGGAAACTTCTCGCATCATTCAACACATCCTCTGTGGTTAAAAACTAAAAGATGTATGTGCACAGTACAGTAAAATTTCCTTTACATATTTGATGTTAATTATCATCATTTTCCAAACACTTGTAAAACTATCCATCAGAAACAAACCCTCCTTTGTCCTCTTGTTTCCTCCTCATTGTTTTCTGTTTTCCTGCTCTATTTTCTCTCGGCTCTGCTGGACTGTCAACCATCTGTTTGTTGCAGCTGTGTTTCCTGCTGTGTTTTCTACATTCTGCTTTTCTCTGTGTCAGTCTCATTACTTGTTTGCATATATTTCATAACTTTTACAATAATTAAAAGGCATCTTGGTGTTGAAAACATGCGTGACTCAAGGTAAACCGTCAACCAAGTCAATTCTTTAATACCATTATTCAACATTGACTGTCTGATGTGACTGGTGGTCTGTCTCACTGTGTGTGTAAACTGCTTTAAGTTATGTCTAAAAGATCACCAGCAAAATATTTTTGCAGTGTTGTCAACAAAACTTACAAGGAGTATATTCTGTTTCAAGACAACACATGAAATATTTTAATTTCATGCCTGTAGCCACAGAAATATCACCAAAACTGGCTCGTCTCACCACATTATCTGGGCTTTAAACTGCCTTTTTTCCAGTAGGGTTTGGAATAAAATGTCCTTATGCTTACAGATTTATCATTACAGGTCAAGTGCTTGGCTATTTAGGACAACAGTATAGTTGTGTAATGTTACATTTAGGGGCAAACATTATATCAATCAGTTTATCGATCGCCATAAAATAATGGTGTCATGGCTGATCCCACTGTTTTGACATGTGCATGGTGCATGTTATTAAAGGCCACTTCCTGATTCTGTTATACTGTTCAACAGTGCCCAAAAATCCCCAAATTTCCTCACAACTCGGATGTGAACTGAGTTTAAAAACATCAACGAGCTGAGAGGAAGCTTCATGATAAGGAGGGCACTATCTGGTGGTACAACAATAACATGGGTTGTACCTTTATTTGTGAATACGTGTGCATCTCTATTTATTTGTTTCCTTAACAAGCCGGACAAAATCTAATTTTTATTTCAGGTAACAATTTGAAAGTCTGCATTTTACAGAGAAACGTTCAAGGACCAGCCAAGAAAAGACGTGCAAAGGTGCTGTGCCAAAATGACGGTTACAAAACTCAAACAATGCTCAATAGGATTTTTAACTTGTAAAATAATGTTAAAGAATAATATATCTCCTTGTGTAAACAGCTGAAAAACTCTGCATGAGAAATTCAAGTTTGTGAACGTGTAGAAAGAAAAAAAAGAATTTGTGCACCAGTTTTATCAACGGCGAGGTTACAGACTCTGAGAAAAAAGATCCTGTGAACGTCTGACTACAAGCAGAAACTCCGCATTCAGCTCCCACACTGTGTAGGACACTGAAATCACAAACACACATTGACATTTATTTTAAACTCAGGAACAAATTTTGGCAAAAGCAGGGTTTAGGGATTTTCAAGACAAGACAATAAAGCTGTTTTTAAATAAAAGTCATGAAACTGAAATGACCCCCAATCATCTATCAGCAAAAAACATCAACATTGTGCCTGTTTCAGTTTCTCAGAAACATGACTTTCACTGCATGAAGCAGTTTAAAACACTTAAAGATTGGTTGTGTTTTACTTCAGTTTACTTCACATCTTTCAGTCATGATAAAACCTTTTGTTTCTGGATGTCATCTGGTCTGAGCATCTAGAAATCAAATATTATATCAAGGCAGGAGAGAGGAGGAGGAGGAGGAGGAGGATGATGATGATGATAAGGATGATGCAGCTTTTCCTTCAGGGGTGAATGACTACATAAGTGGAGCCACGCCGTTTGTTACTCATCATCACACTGCAGTCCATGTAAAGTCAACAAGAGGCGAGCAAATGAAGGCCTGGCTGAGGTTATTTATCCAACAATACAACGTCCAAACAGCACAGGGTTGTAAACAAAGCCAGAGCACACGAAAAACAAGGCAAACAGAGAGGAAGGCAAATATCTGTCTGGAAAAGGGGATAAAGATGTGTTCAATATGTACCGTAAACACACGCTCGAATTAATTTAAGTCTTCAGCGCTGGTTTGACGTGACAACTCTGAAATGAATGATGGGATTGAAAGCGAGCTGAACTCTGCCGGTCGTGCAGGGCAGCCTGAAAAACCTTTTAGCCACCAGGGCTAAATGACACTGTGATCATGTTTAATAATCATGACATGATCAGTCTAGAGGATGCTATGAAGAAAAGCATTTTACTGTCTCACGTCAGCATCTCGACAACCTTATTTTCAACTGGCTGGGTATCATCTGAAACAACACTTTCTGATTTGAAGAAGAATTCTTATTTTCATTTAACAAAATATGCCGTACAAGAATGTCATACATCTAGTCTGAATTATGTGTGTGATACAACCGAAAGCTCCAGAACAGCTACTAACAGGAACAGGACCTTGTGGTGAGACTGTCGTGTTAGAAACTTTCAGTCTCAGCTTTTAACAAGAAGTCCTTAAAGTGTTCAGAAAAATGAAAATTTGAACATCTACAATTCAACGACAACTGGGCAACTCCATCTGCTGAAGAAGGCCGTGTGCTGCGAATCGAAAGCTCCAGAGCAGCTACTTAATGGGCCTTGTGGTGTGACTGTTTTGGTCGGCAAAATTATGGTTTAAATCTTGAAATATGTGATGCAAAAATAAGTAAACAATACCAAGCACTCACAAATTTGAACGTCTTCATTACTACCGCTGATGGTACCAATACCAAAAGCATTTTTTATACTTTACTTTGAGGAATATAAAAACAGTTCCTACAAAATGCTTTTGTAATATTTAACAAAATAAGCCAAAGTTCTCACGTTTTAAATGTTGCCTATACACAGGAAGTTAAAAATACATGTCTTTCAGTACTTGAGTTTTTGCTACAGGCCCATTTATTTGATACAAAAAAAAAAAAAAAAAAAAACAGTATTGAGGTTCGATACCCAGTCCTAATCAAAGTGTTAGTTAATCTGCTATTCCAATACTCTATATTCCCCAAAATTTGGAAGCTAAAGTTGGAATATAAAAGCGGTCATAGAGCTGGGATATACAGGCCTGTTAGACTAGACATCACATGGGACTCTTTTGTGATATACTACAGCTGATGTCGTCTTCCATTTGTCTTTAACGCAGAGTTACAGTTAAGTGATAAAACTGGGCAATAAATGAAATAAACAATAAACAACCAGTTTCTTCATCAAGTTCACATATCTATTGACTCTTTACTACATTTTTCTTCTCTAAAAACATCAACAGCCATCTGCAAAATGTTTCCACATTATCAACACTGAGGTGTAACTTCCCAGCTCTGGCTTGTGCAGCCCTACCAGTGACTTTCACAGTTTCACCAGCTAAATTGATTTTCTGAAAAACAAATACCTTCCGGGCAGCAACTGGTAAGCTGCCAAAGTGGCAAACAGACTGAACAAACCTGCCAGACACAGCTAATATTAAGCCTTGTTAGTATTTGTCTACTAGTCGCTGGTAATTTGCCACAACACTGCTGGCCGTCACACTTAATTGGGTTACATGGCCGGGTGTGTGGTCTTTAAAACGCCGTGCATTTACCAGCCACAGTGGCTAAGTAAAGAGCTTACTTCTTTCAGCACACACACATAGAAACACACATACTGTACTAGCACCAGCCGACAAATTAAAAAGACTGCCGCAGACTTCTCCGAGGCATCTGCCTGACTGTCTGTCAGCTCTGAAAGGTGCAGCGGGTAGAAACAGGATAAGTTACACTCAGAAGTTAATCTTCTAGCTTTAAGCTCCCCTGCCTGCCTCTGTGACTTAGCTACGCTGCAAAATAAACAAAGACAGAGCTGTCACATTAAATGCCACGAGAGCAAATGAAGCAGAGTTACAGTGTCCGACCTTTCTTAACCTTGACCTCTCTGTAACAACCTGCCAAACAGGTTGCTGTGCTTCAAACTGGAGAATCTGTGCTAAAGCTCAACAAAGCATCTACCAGCTGATGTGTCTTTGAGCAAGGCGCTGCAGGGTGGCTGCCTTGTAGCTGACCTCTGACCTCCCAGAATTTCTGAACATGGATCAATAGAGTATCACATTATCAAAGCCTCCTAAAAAGCCATTTAGGAGCAGAAGACTGCTGAAGATTTAATTCCTTAAAAGCATTAAATGTGCGGAGCTAAATACCCAGCAAGGGGCTTTCATGGTTAACTGGGAACCAAAAGGTGATGAGGAGATAATTAAAACTAATTAAACTGCACAAGTGCCACACTCTTAACTTTGAATGGGCTGTCTTTTATTTACCCTCATAAATACTCACACCATAAGGGCTTCTACACGGTTAAAAAAAGAGTGTGTTCCTGATTTATAGAACCAAAAGATTAACATTAGGCAAGTCTTAGTATAGAGGAAACATTCGGGGTGTATCCCATGACAGGAAATGCTGAGTTTCTCCATCAGTCACAGATTAAGAGATAGCAATGTCAGCTGGCTGAGGTGTTTACATTAGCTGACCATTATATGTTTAGCTATCCACTCGTATTCTGTGTCCAACAGCTATAAAAAGTAGCTGTAATCATATACTGTAATAAGGACCCGAACTGGGATTTTCATGTGCGAGACCAGTAAGCAAACAACTTTGTCCCAACTGCCACAGAGGGCTACCGTTGGACTAGCAGGCTAAGCTAGCTAGTTTTCGCCCGTTGGTCAACCCTGCCCTTCTCGCATAAACAAACTACAAGCAAACCAAAGCTGGTTAATAAACTATCAAACAGGCTTAGTATGTGCATAATATCACTATGTTTCTAAACTTAACCACGGTATCTGAGGGACTGGAGAGCTACTGTTAACGGGTTAAGCTGTACAACTTTCTGGAAACCCTGTGTGTTATTATCTTGTTGCCCTGTGAGGTTATCAAACAGGCTAGCAGGGCAGCTAGCTTAGCGTCCTGGCTCACTAGCCCATGCACCGGACAGAGGCGCAGCGCGCAAATACCAACAATAAAGCCGAATCTCAGCTCCTTACCATCGTACAAATCGAGGCGATCTTTCGGACTGTCATCAGTATTTCCATCCGTAAGCCGCCATGTTGGACCGAACCCCGATGTTGAAATTATCAGAGCCGATGCGGCTGCAGAGTTCCGGGAGAGCCTTCTGCCCCTGTCTAGTAGTAGCACTGTAAAGACGCACGGAATAACATGCACGACTTCCGGTCTTGTATTTCAAAATAATACGGAACCCGAATAACTAACTAAATAAATAAATGTATATATTTTTATACTCATCTTTTATATTCATTCTCCACCTCCCCCTGAACCGAAAACCTAACCTATCCACCAACCCCAAAGTGAATTTTCAATCAACTAAATTGTGTAACTAATTTGCTAGCTAACACCAGCAAAGCTAATACAATTAATGTTAGCTAATATTAGTTCTCCTAGTCCATGCCTCTTGTGACCTCAGTTTTTCTATTGCAGAGTTTTGGGATCTAGGGACTTTAATAGCCTCAAATGTGTAAAAAAATATATATATTATACTACATTTGACTTTAGAGGGACAAACTGTGGTGAGCTGCTACCTAGCTAACACATTCAGCTGCGTAAGAGTCTTTCTCAAAATGTCTTTTTTCGTCACTTTATTTTTATCTTATTGGCAAAAATATATTCTTTTAGTTAAAGTAGGTGATTCATTTAGCTGTTTTAAATTGTTAGCTGTTGTATGTAGTGCGCAACTTGTCTCACCTGTTGCTTCAACTCGTGATTTTTATTACCCTACAAAATATTTATGTTGCGAGGAAGACCGTGAGATGCACTTGGAATCTCAAGAAAAAGCTAGTGAGTTGACTTTAGATATTTTTATTTATTAATTTATGTGTGACAAACGTATTTTGTTGTATCTTATTTTGAATGTAAAACACGACGCTTCCGGTATTTCTCGACGTATCTGCCAGGTGAACCAGCTTCCTCCCGTCCAGCCTGGGGAAGCTGTGAGGGAGTGTCGATTCCTGACGCGGGGCTAGAATCGGCGGGCGGTGCTTTGAGCCGCTGACGGTATGGGACCTCCTCCGTGTGTCATTTCCACTTTTACACAATAACAAAACGAGTGATTTATAAAATGTGGCGAGTCCGCGTGTGCTGGTTTCGACAATAGCGCTGTTCTTGGAGGAGAAGAATGCCCCGAGGTTAAAAACTAACACCGCTTGGATGAGTTACAGGGTGCAAAAAGAGTAGCTCGACAGCCTTCAGTTAATTGGCCAATTAGCCACATTTGATGTATTTTATCTAATTTTTAGCATTTTTTATTTTCTTAAAAGGAAATGCCCTGTCATAGCAACATTTTGGGGATTTAGTTCTCACTATTCCATTAGCCTATTACTTTAGTTACTAGTTACTTTGTAGATTCAGATTATCAATACAAAATCTGATCAACAAATAAATTATGATGTATTTTTATAGATTAAGCTATCCTATATAATTAGATATAATTAGCCCCACCCTTACCAGCTGCAACATAAAATTATGCGTACACATTATAATCCATTAATTCAATATTATTCTGAAATTGGCCATTCTGCATAGTGAGTATTTTTACTTTTAGTACTTTAAGTTTATTTTGATGCTAACACTTGTATTTTTACTTGAGTAATATTTTGAATAGATGACTTTTACTTGTAATAGAGTATGTTTTATTGCTATTTTATTTAAGTAAAAGCTCTGAGTACTTCTTCCATCACGGGAATGAGCTTCCATGGATTATTGATTATGCACTGATGAGTTTATGCTTTCTTCGCTCTCTAAATAAAACTAAAGTATAATACAATATTAAAAATGTCAAACGATGCTTGTGATTGTGCTCTCACCAGTCCCCTAAATGAACAATCTGTATTTTGTGTTGCCACATAGAGTCTCATCTCAGTCTAATATGACTAATTTGTTCAGCAGCTTAAACCTTCATTTCCTTGTTTATTGGCCCCCGAGAAGCTTAACGATATCTGGGTCCAGGCTGGAAAGAGGAGCCCAATTTAAACTGGTCTCATGGGAATATTAGAGGGGATGGTCAAAGTCTGCCTCCCTCTCTCTCTGCTCTCTCTCTGCAGTCAAACGCATCTGGACTCGGTGCGAACCGGAATACTTACCAATAGCCTACTTTTTGTATTTATATATGCAGCTTATATTTAAATCTGTGTGGTTATTGTGGTGTTAGTGCGTAAAATGATTATATTTCATGGCTGAAAGATCCACGGAGGGGTTAAAACATTTTCTAAGCACTCAGTGGAAGAAATCTCTGAACTGGAGCTGGAAAATATTTGGGAATTTTGGACCTTTTACAAAGGATAACCTGCTTTTTTCCACATACATTATAAACTATAAGAATAGACTACAGGATACCTCAGGAGATCCAGAACGCGCGGTCTCTGCAGGGACATTATGGGGATCCTGGCGTGATTTTCCTCGGGGCGGAGGGGTTTGCTGCTGGACAGTGTTATTTCAGAGCGGAGCTGATCTGAGGGCAGAGGGGAGCTAAATGCGGCTGACTGGCGACCCTGCACCGGGAACCATGAACAGCAGCAGCGGGTCTGGCAACTTTCTGTTGGTCCCCATACCGGAGTATCCCCTGCTGGACTGTGTGCCCAACAAGACGGTGAAGATTGTGGTGCTGGGGGCGAGCAACGTCGGGAAAACCGGTATGGATGGACGAATGGAAGAATTGGGGAAAATGCAAAATTCAACTGGATGAGGAAAGTTTTTAAACACAAGCTGAAACCGTAACTCAACAGTTGCCTTGTAGGGATTGAAATGGGGGGAAAGGGGTGGCTGGGATTTAATGCATCGCAGAAATAACAGCTGATCATGCAACTTGTTATTGTCAGGAACATCCTGGTGATATATTTATCTAATAGAGGTGCGAATATCGTCGTGTGCCTGAAGGAAACTAGTGGACATGTTTGAAATGAATAACCAATCCTGAACGACAGGGGGCGACATTTTGCATTTTCAAATATTTGATTTATTTGTATTTTTATATATATTTAGCTTTTATTCATTATAATCAGCAGTGGAAGAAGCATTCAGATCCTTTACTCAAGTAAAAGTAGACATGCCACTATGTAAAAATACTCCACTAAAAGTCCTGCATTCATAATTTTACTTGAATGAAAGTACAAAAATATTATCAGCAAAATGTAAAATATCAAATGTACTTGTATGCAGTATGATAACATTCAGAGTGTTATATTATTTATTATGTTTTAGATTATTATTATTGATGCACTGATGTGTTGGCTGTATTTAAGTGTTGCTGTGGAGCTAATTTGAACAGTTTTATATACTTTTGAGTAGTTTAATCTGCAGCACTCATCATATTTTATAAGATGATCATATGTTTTGTGTGTTAAATCTTAACTGTAATAGTAACAAGTAACTATAACTGTTAGATAAATATAGAGGTTAAGTACATTTCGAGTTACTTAAGTACTTGAGTAGAGGTGATTAGTTACTTACCACAACTAAATATAACCAACAGAAAGATCCCATTGAGATTAAAATCTTGTTTTGGAAAGGAGGGGGTGGTGGTCACCAGGCTAACAAAGAGACAAAAAATAAAAACTTAATTAGAATGAAAAATATCAAATATGCAATATGGGCAAGGAAAGGTCAGTAAAAACAAAGGTTAGAGAGGGTTTATTAATGAGGATATATTATTCCATTTCTTTCACTTTAGATTTCAAAAGAAGTGGCAGCTAATTCGTCTGATTGGTGGTAAACGAGGGAGTACAACTCAAGTTTAAAAGTACTAGAAACAAGTCTTTTTTCACTTAATAGTAAAAATATAAGTAACTGTAGTTGTTCGAGAGTTTTAAGGTCGGGGTACTCATCACAGGCAGTACTACTCAGCCTGTGAAAACAGCTGTATAATAACTTCTGTGTCTCTGGCTGGAGCTTTCTGAAGATAAACTATTCAAAATAACCCTGATGATGTCACAGTGATGTCATCAGGGTTAGCTCACCTTGGGCCTGGAGACAACAAACAAATTAATAACAGAGAGTCTGCGTTACAAACTGGAGGTGTAACGTTAGAAAGACATGGCAGGGAGCGAGGGTTTAATGAAAGACTTTATCCAGGTGCATTATGGGAAATGTAGGGTTGGTCCCATCCCAGGGACTAAAAGTAAGGATATCTCCGCCTATGCTGCTCTGATTTAGATTTAGAGTTCTTTTTTTAAACGGTCTCTTGTGAGTTGCCTAACTGTATGAAAGTGCAGCACTAACGTGCTGGAGAGGCCCTTTAATGTGTAAAATCTGTGGAGTTATGCTTTAATACTAATGGAAAGAAAAGCTTCTACCTTGATGAAGCTAAAGAAAATACATAAAATGAAACTGGCCTCACAAAAATCAGCAGGAGTTTAAAAAAAGAATCGAGAAAGAGATGGATGAGACAATGATTAACCAGCATTAGATAACGCATGAAGGATTACAACGTCAGATTCTGAGGACTGGTGAATCATTTTCTTAGTTCAGACTTTGGGCCTGTTTGTTTAGCTCATCTCTTCGCTATGAAAGTCTTCAAAATTAAAAAAAATGTGTGTAACAGAAAAGGGAAATTCCTGCCACACTTGTTGAGAGCAAACATTTAAGTGTTATACAGGTCAGTAGGTTGCAGGAGGTTAGTGGATTTCTTTTTATTCCAAGTACAGAAAGTTTAAGAACAACAGCTGCTTTTATATTTAATGCACACTCTAGTACAAGTTTAAAAAATTGGCACATACAATCTTGAGTTTGGCGCCTTCTTCCCTTTGTCATTGCACACCACAGAAATTAATTTTCTGCATCACTGATTCAGAGTTTTCTTGTTTCTTTTCAGCTCTGATTGTCAGGTTTCTGACCAAGAGGTTCATCGGGGATTATGAAGCAAACACTGGTGAGTTTCCATCCGTCTGTTTGTAATAAGAGAAGCAACATTTATCAAAGTCAGCAGCAAAAATAAACGCATTTACTGACTGACTGCAGAAAAACCCCCCTCCACTATTGACCCATTCATCCATGCATTCATTCATTCATCCGTCCACGTGTCTCTTTCGTTCTCCACAGGAGCGCTCTACTCCAGAAAGGTCACACTGGATGGGGAGGAAGTGTCGCTTCAGATCCAGGATACTCCCTGTGTCGCTCTCCAGGTAACTCATGGAGGCAGAGACACAGCAGCCACGTTTCCATCCCAGAGTTTTCACGGCGCATTATTAATAGAACATCTGGATGGAAACAGTAAAATGTAAACGCCCTCCTGCTTGAGGTGGTCTTTGCTACAAACACATTTGTCATGACTTTACTGTGACTTAATATTCTCACAACGCAGCATACAGACAGCTGACATAGCTGAAAGTTCATCTTAAAACAATTCCTGAAGATCTGTATAGAAGACTTAAGACAACTACTTCTTCTTCTGGCTTTTTTCTCTTAGGCAGTTGGCGTCCAACTTGAAGCAGAAAAGTTAGAGTGCAACAGGGTGACATTCGCTGAATCAAGCTGTTTCCAGAATTCTCACAAGATTTTGGTATTTACAGAAACATGTTTGGTGCAGAGCGCTCATTGCTGTATTGTTTGTGCACTGCTCAAAGATCATTTAGCAGTCAAACACTGTGGCTGGTGTTGTGCCAAAATGTGCCTTCCCTAACAAAATTGTGTCCTCGGTGTGTGCTGTTATTTAACGGCTGCACAAGGAAGTAATCACAGAGACAGGTGATGGGTCGTGGTGTTAACTTCCTTGTGGGATCAGTAGACGGTTGTGGTCTGAGATAATAAGGCTACAAACAAGCCAGAAGTTGGTAGGCTACTTTGCTCCTTTAATGCTTTGTAATCCTGTCACAGATTTATTAAAACATGTTTGAATATTTCACCTTTCGGCATAAAATCCAGGCTAGAGAGACTGTCAGTGGCAAAAATGCAAAATGGCAAACCAACCACAGGCATTTGGAAGAGCTTAGTGATTTAATTAAACCTACAATTTGTGCTCAGTTTGTGTGCACCCTCTGACCGTGCAGGAGCAGTTAGAAGAGGTTTGTTTTTTAGCTGATGCTAACGCGTGCGCATAAAAAGTAAATTTGCTCATGTAGCAAGAATGTAGCTAGCTTTAGCATGTGGTCTGTCGAGAACCTTTTATGCACAAGTTAGATTTATGTGTGTGATTTGTCTTATTTGTAGGTGGATAATTGGTGAAGACTGGTATCATTACAGCTAGAAATCATTTTAAATGGTCAGTTAGCTCACTTATGTTAGCTGTGTTGCTACTACTGGTCTTTCCTTACTCACACTTACTGACTCACTCGCAGCTGTGGCACAAAAGTCCAAACCAAATAAGATCTTTAAGATGTTTTCCCCATTTAAATGTGCCATCTTTGCATTTTTTAAGTGATTGGTTGACTCTATATTATAAGCCAAGCATAAGGTTTACATTTACAGTAGGATTTAACATATTTGCATTTGCACCTGTAATTGGTACGTTGGGTTAAAATGCTCAAAAAGTCCCGATCTTTGTTCTTCGTCGTTGCTGAATGTTTTATCTAAAGGCTGAACTTATCAAAGGCCCAGTTAAAGAAACTGCCATTTTTATCTCAAAGCAATTTCAGGAATGTATTTGAAGAGAGAGGAAGTGACCTTCTCCTCGCTCATGATGAGTATAATGAGTGCAACGTGCCACACAGCTCACCCTGCTCGACACCGGCAGTCTGTTTACAAAGCCTCAGAGCTGCTCATTTCCTACAGTACACCGGGGGCACAGATAACGGAGGATGAGGAAGTCCCCCCTGGCAGGATAGGGGGATGATGGTGACCGGCTTCCAGAGATTAGACAGAAATAATTGGTGTGTGCAGAGCAGAGAGGTCGAGGAGTTACCGAGCTTCTGGAAGGTTGTTAAAAGCTGCACCAGGAGAGATTGTTAAAACTCAAAACAGAGGAGAGTTGTTAACGATACTGGTTAAATCCTCAACAGCAGTAAGTGAGCACTTTGTCCCGAGAAAACTGAACTCGTCTTCAACTCTTGATTACAGAAAATATGTTAATTATGTGGACAAAATGAGGTCCAACCTGAAGAAGTCAAATTGTTCCTGCACTGACAGCTGGGTGGTCCGGTGGGTCGGGAGTTCAAACTCTGAACCAGCAGGTGTGTGTGTCAACAAACAGCCATTTGTCTTGGAAATGTGCCTTTTCAGTAAAATCTCCACCTGCTAACTCACTTTAAGCTGCTCGGGATGGATGCATGGACATTGTGGGGGGAAACTAAATGTACGTTTTGCTGATATGGCACCGCCATCAGTTGGAGGAAGACACATCAGCAGCCTTTTTGTTTTCAAGTTTAGGCAACTTTTTTGAGGTTAGGGAAAGATTAAACCAACATTAACATTAACATTGTTATGGGATGTGAACCTTAATGTCTGGGATCTCACTGGGAATTCACCGCACCACTTCCTGCTCTGCCACTGAAAGTAATCATGGGTTATTTTCAACCAGTTAAACAAATGATAGTCGTTTTCTGCTGAGTGCCGAGTCTCGACTATCAGTCTCTCGCTGCTGCTTTAACTGTAAGGAATGAGGAAATGTTTTTCTCTCGAGTGTTTTAAAATAGGAAGCTCTGTCTGAGAGTTTACCACCCGCTCGATCAGTTTCCGGAAAGTCTTTTATTCACTCCATAAGTACTGAATCTGTTAGTCGGCTGACAGAAAGTTATTTATCAAAGCAAAGATGTGAGGATCTGCCGCTTTGCTCTGTTTTATATCACTGTAAGCTGAATATGTTTTTGGGTTTTTGGACTTTTGGTCGGACAAAATGAGGAATTCGAAGATGCTGTGAAAATACAGAGGTGAAAGAAGTACTCAGAAATAGAAATACCACGGTCTAAAAATACTCCGTTACAAGTATCATAAGTATTACAAGTCCTGAATTCAAAATATCACTTAAAAGTACAGAAGTATTATCAGCAAAATGTGATTAAAGTATCACAAATAAAAGTACTCATAATGCAGAATGGCGCCTTTCAAAGTGTTATAATATTATAGAATATTATATTATTATTATTATTATTATTATTATTATTATTATAGTTTGTCAATGTGGAGCCAATTTGAGATATACTACTGGGTAGATTACTAGTATAGGACTGCATGGTATCATATAAGCATATCAAATGTTTTTTTATGTAAAAAGTAACTAGTAACTATGAGTTAAAAGTACAGTATTATTTATATAAATTAGTATAAAGTAGCATAAAATGGAAATACTTAAGTACAAGTATGTCAAAATTGTACTTAAGTACAGTACTTGAGTAAACATACCTGGTTACATTCCATTGCTGGGAAATCGTGATCGATTATTTAAAAAAATTCAACAGATTATTTGATGATGAAAATATTTGTTAGTTAAATTCTGTGATATTTTTTACACTTACACGTCTGTCTGTGCATCTTTTTCAGGATGATGCTGAGGGCCTGTACTGCCAGGAGCAGATCAACAGGTCGGACTTATTTACTTAAATATGAATCAAACATAATAAAGTAATATCCTGCAATAACTGTGTAAATTACTGCACTTCCAGGTCAATCTACTGGGCAGACGGCTACGTGCTGGTTTTCTCCATCACGGACCACAACAGCTACCGCACCATCCAGCCGCTGTACCAACACGTCAGACGCATACACCCCTCTGGAAACATACCTGTTATACTGGTCAGTGTGTGTCTCATCAAAACGCAACATGTCCTGCCTGTAAAAGCTCTAAATTGTACGAAATGTTGGTGATGTATTAAGGAGAGGTGGTTTAATTTTACTGTTCAGTTTGTTTTGATTTCATGCTAGCACACCAAGGGGTTTTTTGCTTCAGCGTTTAGCCGAGCCAAAGTCTTTCACTCCTTGTCTAGAGCAGACAGTAACAGTTTACCTACTAACCCTAATCCCCATAATCTAATCTATCCTGTAATCTGCTGCAGGTTGGCAACAAGAGTGACCTGCTCAGAGCCCGACAAGTGCCAGCAGACGAAGGCGAGACGTTGGCAGCTTCACTAGGTGGGGCATCCTCCTCCTCCTCCTCCTCTTTCTTTTTTCTTCTTCTAATGTTAGTCTTTTTTTGTCTTTCTTCCTCTTCTTTCTTCAACACATTATTTTCATGATTTGTGGTCTTCTTTCTCCATCTTTTTGTCCCGCCTCTGGTTGTTTTCTCCAAGACCGCACACCCTTTTTAATCATATTTAAAATGCAGCGATGCAATCACACATGCACACAGGACTTGCCTCCCGTAGTCAAAAATGTGACTTCTGAGAATGTAACTGCATGCATCGTATCTCATGACACGTATGTTATGTGTATCAGTGTATCTCAGTATGTAGTGTGGATTATTTTCACCCTGGACAAGCATACATACAAAAATGTGTTGTTTTCTTCATGAAGCCTGGTTTGACCTGCTCACCTGAATCACTTTTTCTCTTTGTACCCCTCCTCAGGCTCTCTGATAACTTTCTCCTTCTTGCACGTTTCCTCCGGTCTTTTTACATCATGTTGTATCTTATTTTATTCGTCAAACATTTGTTATTTGTCTTCACCTTCCCTTCGTTCAACTCCCACGACATTCAAAAAGCTTGAAGATGTTTTGTTGTTGTGCAAATGCAGCCAGTACAGCAGACAGAATTTCCCACAGTAGCCAATTTGTCAATGCATCTGGCAGATGTTGATTCAAGATCTGAATGCGCCGAAGAAGAAAATTAAAAGATCCTCTGGCTCTTTCTAAAATATATCCTGCTTGCTGCCTAATGAATGAGGAATGCTGAGTGTTATCTGAAAGATAAGAGCGGCCCTGATCTGAACACTGCCTCTGCTCACAGGAGGAGTTTACTTTGAGGCCTCGGCCAGAGAGAACCACGAGGGAGTCCACGCCGCCTTCCTACACCTCTGTCAGGAGGTGGGACTTTTTGTTGTTTGTGTTGTTAATTTACTGGTTTGTTAATCTGCGAGTTAAGTATGGATGATGGCAGCTGTAGCTCTGTTTTTGTCTGCAGAACCCATTTTTTTAAAGATATCAGGACGTTATGCACTTTGAATCCACCAAACTTTCAGGGATTTTGACTTCCTGTAGAAACTTTGATTACACACAGTCACTGAAAAATACAAAAATACCACATATTTGTCTTTTTGGACTGAAAGAGGAATAGCAGCACACATTGGTCTGTTCTGTATATTTGCTTTTCTGGTAGAGTAATAATAGTTTTACATACGGGTGTGTTTAGACCATCTGTTTCCTTCTCTGGTGTTCAAAAGAGCAGATTCCCAATTAAACCTTAGTTCTGTTCAATGTCACGCTTGGATATCAATTTATCCAAGCGTGCTTTAACTGATAAGGTGCTTTAAAGCTGCACAAATCAATATTACTACAACTGAGCCTAAAACAGGAAAGGAGAGTATAAAATTTGAGTTAAATTCATCAGGTGGCCAGAAATATGACTCAAAATCAATGATAATGTTGCTGGATGTGCTAATACACTTGCCATAACAACTTTATAAGAATATATCAATGTTGTGTTTACAGCTTGTTCTGCTGCCCCCAAGTGGCCAAAAATCATTTAACGCAGCTTTAAAATGTACTATCCTCAAGGACCTTTGTTTAGTTTGAACAAAAAATAGATATACATATATATACATACACATATACATAAATTATAGATTTATCTGTTCATATTCTAAATAAAGTAGCAGGAATATAAAATCCACGATAATGAAGAATAAATAAAGTATTATAGTAGTATAGTGTAGAATATTATAGTAGTTGGTAAAATAGTTGTTTATCCTGTTAATATTCTTTTGACAATTTTAAGACTTTTGTTTGGTTTCAGAAACTAAATTGGTAGAAGTTATTATTCTTACTAAATGTCTGACTTGACTTGGTTTGAGGTTTGACTTTTAGTCCTGTAAATAGACACGACTTGACTTGAAGCTTGTCCCTCCAGACTTGGTCACAGGTCTGGTTTTATTTCAGCGAGAGTCACCGTGTCCTCTTGTGTTCCAGGTGATCCGGGCGTTGGGCGGAGGGAACGGGGAGAAAAGAAGAGGAGGCCTCCACCTGGCCAGACCCAAGTCTCCCAACATGCAGGAGCTGAAGAGGAGGTTCAGGCAGGTCCTCTCCTCCAAAGTCAAGTCGGCCACAACGCTCTGATCGCAGGATGGGACCAGAAAAACAGCATGCAGCCAGACACGTGGCAAAGATAAGAGCGTCCATGGAAATAAAAAGGTTCTAGTCCTTTTTATGGAAGGCTGGAGAAAAATGGCAAGAGGCCTCGATATCGAAGATTTTTGACTTTTAAGTTTGGGAATTCAAGCCGTTAATGGCATGAAAAGGCACGGCTGACCTGATCACAAGCAGTCGTCATCAGACTGACGGATAAAGACAAAGACCGAATGGAGCTTTCTGGCAGCTTGGCTCTTCTCTGTTTTTTGGACGAAGCTCTCAGTCAACATGACCTCGTCCCAGGTTCAAGTACAACAAGGATGCTGCTCAAAGCGAACACATCAAAGACGGATAAACAAACAGCTCGTGATGTGTCAGAAACTTGGCATGTTTATCGTGAAGGACAGTGAGTGTGACAGGGTCACTGTAAACCGACAATTCTTGTCTTCGTTTTCTTGAGGCTGAAAAATGTCTCTCAATACATCACGACAAAAGTGAACAACAGTTGTTTGTAATGTCCTGTCATGAAACACAGAGTCTTATTTTACCCCCTAGCTGTTACAGTTTCCTCTATTTTGGTTTTAGTTGAGTTTTTTTTTTTGTCTTTGGCAACTAAATGATGCTCAAAAGACACATTTTCTTCATTTGGTTCAAGGTTGTTAATCCACGTGAGAACCATGCCAGATTTCAACTTTGCTGATACCAAATAAATGAAATGTGAGTCTCCATCCTCTCTGTTGCAGACTTAAGAGTCCTG